>JANRGW010017634.1:0-40792 GCA_024733675.1 Psilopsiagon aymara
ATCCCAGGCACAGCTACAGGTTGGGCAGAGAAGAGATTGAGAGCAGCCCTGCGGAGAAGGACTTGGGGGTGTTGGTGGATGAGAAAATGAACATGAGCCATCAGCGTGCACTTGCAGCCCAGAAAGCCAAGCGTATCCAGGGCTGCATCAAAAGGAGTGTGACCAGCAGGTTGAGGGAGGTGATCCTGCCCCTCTACTCTGCTCTTGTGAGACCAGTTACTTGGAGTATTGTGTGCAGTTCTGGTGTCCTCAACCTAAAAAGGACATGGAACTGTTGGAACATGTCCACAGGAGGGCCATGAGGACAATCGGGACTGGAGCACATCCTCTATGAAGATAGGCTGAGAAAGTTGGGGCTGTTCAGCTGGAGAAGAGAAGGCTGCGTGGAGACCTCATAGCAGCCTTCCAGCCTGTAAGGATGCTGGGGAGAGACTCTTCTTTAGGGATTGTAGTGATAGGACAAGGGGTAATGGGTTCAAACTTAAAGAGGGGAAGTTTAGATTGGATATGAGGAGGAAGTTTTTTACTGTGAAGATGGTGAGGCACTGGAATGTGTTGCCAGGGAAGTTGTGAATGCTCCATCGCTGGCAGTGTTCAAGGCCAGGTTGGACATAGCCTTGGGTGACATGGTTTAGTGAGGTATCCCTGCCTGTGGCAAGGGGTTTGGAGCTAGATGATCTGAAGGTCCTTTCCATCCCTAACTGTTCTGTGATTCTATAGTCAGTGTATTCCTCCCCTAAAATAGTCAAACTCAAAGAAACCCCCCCACCCCATATATCAATACTTTAGACAAATAACTCATTGACCAGCCTAGATTTAATATTTTCAAATTAGATGTGAAGACAGAGTAAAACTAATATGGCATAACTTTGTTTTTTTTGTCTTCAGGTGTGATATCTTACACAGAATATTTGTTCCTCTTATGTATTTTAACAAGTAAGTATTTTTGGAATGAAAAAAACACCCAAACAAAAAACCACAAACAAAACTGAAAGCTTTCTTATCAATTTACAAGTTCTGCATGCGTTGTATGTTGTAATACTCTTCCTTCCCCTCTCCTGCATGTCATGCACCTCTCCTGTCCTACTGGAATCTTGTGTCACATTTCATTTAAGTGCTTTATTATCTAGAACACCTTTTACTGAGTTGAACACCTTTTGCTGATGAGAAAGTTAAGCCATACACTTCAGCTAAGCTTTATTTAAGAGCTTAAATTTATTTTCTTCTTTGAATTTCCTATAGAAATTCTAGCTGAAGTTCATAAAGGATACTGAGTATAGGGAGAAGAGAAAGATACCCATTATTACGGAGTTCTTTCAACTATTGGTCCATAATGAGTGACACCAGTGAGACAGTGATAAAGTACAAAATTTGCCAAACTGAAGTAAATGTTTATTTATGCTAGAAAACACTAACAAAATTGAATGCGTATTCTTCTGCCACTCATAAAACAAAAGTAGAGGAACTTAGAGTAAACTAAGCCTGATACAGACTTTGTTTTGATTTTTAAAGAGGTTTTTGGGGGAAGGAGCAAACTGTTTCACTTCTATTCTGTTTGTAGGTAATTAAGACACTTTTATAGAATTCATTAGTGTTTGTTTTTCTCTCCAGACGTGATCTGGATTCTCACTATGAGTCAAAGCAGGAACTTGGCCCTCAACTGTTACAGCCTAACTGTTGGGTCGATGGATATTCTTCCAGTTTCCTTGTTATCTTTACTAACTTCTGGGCATTACTCATCCGTATTGCAAATCATTGAGTATCACCAAAATGTTGCCTAAAGCCTCACTTGTAGTTAACCTTCAAAATCCTCATATTTCATAAGTAATTCAAAATTGGAGCCTAATTTTGAATTTCAGGGACTCTAGGCATGTAAACAAGAAAATTCTGGGTCTTTTTCAGTACTTCATTTGTTTGACCGGAAGTTGCATCTTGTACCTTTTTTTGCAAAACATTTTAAAGTGTCTTTTAGAATGCTGTGTTTTCACAGGGAACTTATTTTCTACAAATGTGTGTTTTGTAACATGCAATGGACTCTGGTTGTGAGCTGACACTCTTTAACTGCCCAACCGGCCAGTACTGTGTGATATTTTTTTAAATATTTCATGTTCTATTTCTCCTGTCTGTTTCCCCTAATGTAGGAATTTGTGAGCATGCCTTCTGTTTTCATAGCATGGATAATACTGTTTTGCAGATGTTATTATTTGCATTTACTGTGTACACAGATGTGTTAATTCAAATCAGTTGAGGATATGGCTGTTATAAACAGACACCAAATAATTTATTGGAGTTTTATGTTTGATTTCTTTCCAAGCAAATAATTTAATAGGGAATTTTTTTTTGGCAGAGCCACATGCAGGTTTTAGAATTGCTTTCAATATGTTTGATACTGATGGCAATGAGATGGTGGACAAAAAGGAATTCTTAGTGGTACGTATATTTTCAGTCTTTGAATATTTTTATCTACTTTCGAAATTCATTTTTGTTGTCTGCCTTCAGTAATCAAGAGAACATGATCTATTCACTTAATATAGTTGTTTGTGTCTTATTTAATGTAAATGGTAAATGTAAATTGTAAACAGTAGCTCCTTATTAGAGCGCACAGGTATGTTGCATATGATTTCTGAAGCTTAATTCCACGTTTAATTCTGGATCTTTTTAATTGTGACTACATTCACAGGTAATTAGTCTATTAAAGTTATATTGTTGTAGCAGTGGTCAGCAGAATAATGTAATTACCATAATGGTGGAGAGACTTGCAAAAGAATCTTTTCCTGGGAGTCCACTTCACTTTGTCATTCATTTTGCATATAAACCCAGGTGACCTGAAAATATTGACTGACTTAATGTGGCACTATCATCTGTTTTGGGCAAGATTTTTAATGAAATGAAACATACTGTATGTATGTAGTCAACCCATGAAATCCATATGCTGAAGCAGTTTGTTAAGCTAGGGTTCATTGGTTTCTTTTTAAGGAGAAAATTCCTGATAGCAAAATTGATTTGGGGCTGAATAATTTTCATGCACGTAGGAACAGTTGGCAGGGCATCTAGAATTTGGCAGTATTTTATTACACCCATGGTTTTGTTAATTACAGATCTGAATTACAGTATTTTTCAAACTAGAGCTTTATTCAGTTTATTGCTCGGATAAAGCAGTTCTCTAATTTTTTCTTGCTAGTTATTTAATCAGAGAGTTTATTTTTCTTCTGGTCAGAAGTCTAAACAGTTCTAAAAGGCCCAGAGTTTGAAAGAAAAATTGGCTTATTTCACATCATTGAGATTTGTTCATGAAGAATAATTCGTCACTTGACAGAAAATCTGCAAAAAATCTTAAATGACCCACTATGATTTGATTTTTATCATGATAAATCTGATAATTGCATCTTAAAATTCTAATACTTCATCATTTTCATGGTAATAAGATCCGCTAAGTACGGGAGAATCATGTTTGCACTGACAAGTGTAAAATTAAAAAGCCTTGGAACAAGAGGGCTATTTCAGGTTTACGTTAATGTCATTTGTTTTCTGATTAAAAAGAAAAAGTGAGAATAGTTAATGCTATTCTAAATTAATGTCACTGATGAAGTAAAAAATTGGTCATTTTTTTATAAGTCATGAAATGCCGAAGATTACTCACTCAGCACTGGGGCTCCTGGTTTTACGACACCTACATGGTTTTACATTAACAAATTCCACAATGCAGTATAAATCAGAGTTTTCTAAATTAGTAATATCCGTATGCAGCAGATGTCTGGGATTACTCAGTTATGGCAAAACCACAGTTTTTGACATTTTCAAAATTATCATATAAGATTTTATGGTTCGAGGTTTAGACAAGCTTTCTGAAGACTGCACAAGGCCTTTATTTTCTACGGTGATTGATTGAATAAAAATTTAAGAGTTTAACCAGATGTTTATAAAAAATGTATTTGCAGAAGATGAAGTTCTTCATACATTTTTTTTGTGTAGTTGAATTTTTAAATAAATACAGTGAAGCATATGAGAAAAAGCCCACTGCCTTACTGAAGAAGAAAATGGAGCAAAACATAAAGATGAAACAGACGCATGGAATGGATTTCAGTTTCTGACCATGGTTTATCTAAAATGAAGACGTGCTAATTTCTTGTGTGACATATCTTAATTGTTTTCAAGTCAGGTTACAAGGTTTGATTCATACAAGCTACGCTAACCTAAAGAAAACGGAAACAAACTGAACTTCCTCAGTTCTCCTTCTCATGGAAGTGAGATCCGAGATCTTGCGAATTGTGGCATGCTGATCATTTTTTGTATTCCAGTATTAAGTGTAAGCATCTTTCTAATTGTTAGTTCCTAACAACTATCTCTTCCAGTTGAGGGAAAAAGCCGGCAAACATTGAATTAATTGGATAAAGGGAAAACAGAAGAAGGAAAAAAATAAGAGCTTTCATGATTCAGTAAAATGGGACATGATGGACTAGACTGACAACTTTTTTCCTTTTTTTATTTTTTTTTCCTTTTTTTTTCCCTTTTTTTATTTATTTTTTCCTTTTTTTAATTTTTTTTTTTAAATTTTAGAAACAGCTTCCAGTAGCTAAATGGGAGGAAATCGAAGTGAGAGGCTTTGCCTTTTCGGAAGCTGATGCTGAAAATTAAATAAGTATATAAGGCAGGAAGCAACATTTAACTGTGGATATTTAATCTTTCTTTCTAATTATGCTTCTATAGTCCTCTTCACATCTTGATTTTTATTTGTTCTCTGTGATGGTTCCTGATAAAAACTTCCTTTTATTATTCTTTTTCTTCACCAGTCTTGGTAGATAGAAGAAAGCAGAATTTTCAAACATTAGATACACTGTTCTCCACCTATTATTGTATTTAACAGATTTGTATAAATTAAACCTGATCCTAAATGCTTGATTACCATGTCAGTGGCCCTTCACAAATTACATCAAGACCTGTAAGTCAGAATATTAGCTCTAAAGTGAGAAAGACTAAAATAAGTAGGTAGATAATGTCTGTGTAAATAAAAGTAAATATGAAAATAAAAGTTGATTCAGTGATGCTGCAGCTGTGATAGATCTGGCCCCAGAACATGCATTTGGCATCTCTACTTGCTTTGCCTGCATGTGCATCATCTCCTGTGTGTGTGGTAGCCAGATGCTCTTTAAGTGTTGCCATTTGAATCGTATCAAACATTTGAGGTATACTTCCCCATTGATTACGGTCATAGAATTGGAAGTATAGCAAATACTATTCAGTTTTGCAAATGAAGAGACTTTGAAGATACCGGTGTAGGGATCACATGCAATTCTTGAAGAGGATGTGTAGTGAAGAGTTGAAAACCACTTAATTTTTCTGATAACAGCTTTAGTGGTCGTGTAAACTAATTCCATGATGTTTGTTCTTTCCTCTTTGCTTATGTCATAGGGTGAAGGTCAGGGAACAGGAGGATTGTGTTACCTTGTTACAGGAGATCTTGGCTTTGCTACTTTCAGCAGTCAGTCTCATTATCCTCTTTCAAACAGTGTTCCTATGAAAGTACTCCTAGATCTTTTTCGCATTCACTTTTCTACTCACTAGTATCCTATAGCACTTCTTCTGAACAAAAGATCCATTTCCAGAAGTTTAGCAGGTGCTTTAATGATCAATGCAACAGAATCCTACTCCCTTTGCCTCTGTGGCAGGGGAAATGCATCCAAGGATGCGCTGCTTTTTACCGCTCTTTCTTGGTTTTTCAATTGCTGCTACTCTTCTCTCCTACTTGATGGCGTGTCACTTCACTTTTCACAAGGTATTTTCTTTCTACTTCTCTCTCTTCATTTACTTTTCTTTTTTCCACAGTTTAGGGTTGCAAGCAGTGTAATACTCTAGGCCATCCACCTAAATGTCCTGTTGTGACTCTTGTCAGGGTAGGTTACCGTTATCTGTGACCACAGGTTTGCAAAAATTGAGAAATAACATAACATGGTGTGTAAATTGATCCCATACTCAAAAACATATCTACACAGTATTCTGCTCTGTTCTGGAAGGAGACAATTCCAGAACACTGTAGTCAATTTTGGAAATTTGTAAGATGGTATTTATAAATTCGTTTGCTATTTAATCACTAAACACTGTTCATGTATTTCAGTGGTGTTACACCCCTGCAGTAGACCTTGCTGAGCCCTTTGTCTGAGTAATCTGCCTTCCCTTAAATGCAGTATTCTGAAATTCAGTTTGATAAATTTGCTTTTAGAATTTATCACACACACTCCATCTTTCACATTGTGATCCCTGGGGAGCTCTGTGTCCATGTCGCTACAGTATCAGTTCTCATCAGACTTTTGGTAGGTAAAATCAGGTCTTTGAAACAACTGCCACAATTGTGTCTGTATGCCATGATGTCTGGTTCTGAAAATACCATATTCTAGATAGAAGGATTTTTTTTAGTCACAGATCCTTTTCCCTTCCACTTTCAGATTACCAAATGCTGCAAGTGGCGGAACGATATTTTCATGTGCGGGTTTTGAAAGCTGAAGTTTGTTGGTAGGGATACAGATAGCATCATATATACTTAATACTGATCTGCCTTTCAGTGAAAAGTAAACATTGTGACACTTTTTTTCTAATTGGGAATATTTGCAAGGATTACTATAAATAAAAATACCTAAATAAAACAGATTCTTACAGAAGAGAACAGACGAGTGCTTGGAAGACTTTATAATTTCAAAAAATAAGTATGCTCAAGAATCTGTATGTTTTAGATCTGGTATTTGAGGTTTTCTCAGAAGTCATGTTTAAAGCTCTTAAAGTAGAGAAAGTTGTGAAAGGGGTATTTTACAAGACCTGAAGGTATTCTTTGAACAGACTTGAAAAAAACGGGTATTTGATAAATTATTCTTGAGTAATAGTTTGTTGCTGCTAAAAGGGAATGTTTCACCCCCACCAGGTGTTTTTACTCCTCCCTTGTGCCAGCAGGACTAAGAACTGATCTGACTGGAAACTAACAATAAGAAAAAAAGATCGATCCATCTGACTACATACTCACACAGACACTTAATTAGTACCCGAGAAGAAAGGATGTGCCTAGAAGTGGTGAAAAAGACTGGAACTTCCCCTTTTAGTATATTCTTGATTAGCTAAAATGTAAAACTAAATAGGATATTCTTAGTATTGTGCTCCCAAATAGAATTATTAGCCTTACCTTGTGGAGAGAACATTTCCTTTTTCCTTTCTGTATAATGGTTAAGGTCACAGGAGGAATGTGAAGGCATTAGTATGAACAATTAAGCACCACTGATATTTTAATTACAGTTTGTAATGTTCCTCACAATGAATTATTGTTATGCAAGTGAAATAGCCTAAAAACTGAGTAAGTACAAAATGGTTTGTTTTTTAGCTACAAGAAATTTTCAGGAAAAAAAATGAGAAGAGAGAAAGAAAAGGAGATGAAGAAAAACGTGCAATGCTGGTAAGTAAAATTAGAATAGTAACAGCTGGTAGTTATTTTTCTGGATTTTTTTTAGTTGACATGAGATGAAATTGTGTATTCCATTAATCACTTTCTTTTTTTCAAACAGTAAATTTGTATCATTAAAATAATAGGCATGATTTTATTTATAGAAAAAAGCAGTATTTAGCCCAAACTGCAGTTGTTTAAAAGCTCCCTGTTTGAGTGGTCTATAGAAAGGAAAAAATAGTGTTTTAATAGTGTATTACGTATCATGACAGCAGCATTGATTCCATTTGGAGTCTAGAAATTTAGGGAAAAGTGAATAGTAAGGACCCACTGTTACTGTCTATGAGAGTGAGAGCTCTCAGTGGCAAGACCAGATTGTACTCCTGCTCATAACTAACTGAAGCTGTTCATGTAGACATACTGGTCCTGATGCTAAAATAGCTGATGAGATATTGCAAGTGAACCTAGATTTTATATTCAGATTTACTTTTTTTTTTTACCAATACTGATTATGAGCAATGAAAAGCGTTTTTAGGGAAATATTGGATACTCATGTAATGTTGAATTTGCAGTTTTTATGTGCACAAGAAAGGTAAGTCAGACAAGTCTGTGGTGGTTTGTCTGGAGCATGGCAGCAGAAGCAGAATCTCATTTTCCTGTTGGACAGGTAAAATCAGGGACAAGTCCCTGTCAAGCTCACAGCAGAATAAAACATGTTCATTTGCAATTTGCATATGTGTGGCAAAAATTCTCTATCACATGAAAGTTTTTGTCATACATGCAAAGCTTCTCATAGTGCCCATTATCTGAAGGTGCTTGATCAGGTCTTTGTCCTGAAACCGTAGGAAGTTTGCATTTCAAGAATTAACTACTTTTCAGACCTTCCCAGAGCATAAAAAGGGACCTTTTCTTCCCACCCAGAGGGACCTGTAGGGAAACTTACACCTAAAGGAAGAGCTTTAGGCAAAAGTAAGGATTGCAAAATGGAACCTTTCTCCTGAGAGTAATCTCTACAACTCTGTGCTTCTCTTTTGAAATTCTGAAGACTGAGATTAGAGGATGAAGCATTTTTTCTTCACTGTAATTTTAAAAACAAACAAATCTAGTAATAGATAAAGTTATGCTTGTCTTAACCTATTCTGTTGTCTTTTTTTTTTCCTCCCCTCTTCTTTTGGCGTCATTCTGACATGTGATACTTGGTTTGGCCCATGTTTGCTGTATGTCAGCGTCTTCAGCTGTATGGATATCATACTTCTACTAACAGTGTATGTACTCTAATTATTTTCAATGTATGCAGTCTTCACCAGTGAGGTGAAATAGTCTGCTATAAGAAAATTAACTGTATTTGCCTGTTTCATCAACTAAATAACTTCTTCTAATCAGTAAAAATGTGATGGATCTTTACTTGCATAAAAGATAGTGCATGCTTGTTGCATGCATTCTGAAACAGGCAAGCCTACCCGGAGGAAAGGTTGCTCTCTCTATTTATATAAAATGAAGGAAATGTTATTTTGAAGGGAAAGAACAAAATATGTCTTGAGAAATCATAGACTTGTTTTTAACTAATGTGTGTAATTTAAGTCATTCTGCATGAGTCATTTGATCCAGGTCTCTCTTGTTTCCATGTGTATAGTGTGAAATAATAATTAGTCAAATGAATCCTTCACCTCTTAGTTCCTCCTGCTGCCAAAAAAGAAACTGGAAGAGAGCTTTTATGATTTTGTGCTTCTCTTGGAAAACAAAAAAGAACTTTCAGTGCTGAACAAGAACAGGATTTACAGAAAATGGTCCCTGTATTACACAGGTGATAGTAAACTTAACTTTCAGTCAGTTTTGAGGAGTGGGAGAGAGAATCAGCAAGAGAGAGGTCTTCCGCATTTTTTAATGTCTTACTCATGATCTGATTAATTTTCTGATCACAGCAGAAGTGAGACTATTGGAAAAAAAAAAGATATTATGATACGTGAAGTGAGGGGAGGGAACCTGTGCGAACTAGATAACTAGTGAAATTCCAATTTTAAAGTCTGTTTCTTTATGCAAGTATTCACAGGAATGCACAGATGTATTTCCTGTGAAGTTAGCTCATGCAATTTGGGCAGTATGCAGGAAGGAAGTCTGTTGAATGAAAAGATGCAGTGATATGATATAGATGCTGCAGTGTTGTGAGAAGAATGTAAGGCCTTATGAGTCTATGGATTTTAGATCAGGCTTCACTGCAGTGAAAGATGCTGTAGAGTGGTTGCCATATTCCTGTGCTGCCTCCTGTTTTAAAATGAAACCAAACTACCTAGGCTTTCCTAGGCTTTAGTAAACAGTCTCCTTCTAGACTCCAGCCATATCCATACTCATTATCAAGATGATGCCCAGGTGTGCTTCGTGCTTTTCTGCCCTCCTCCAACCTGAATGGAGATCACCATGTAAAGGAGAGTCAGAGGGTACTTAAGACCAAGGAGATACAGCCCTAAAACGTTTGGGATAGTCCAGAGTGTTGAGCCCTCCTGCTAACTTAATCCTTCAAAACAATTCTAATTTTTTGAGAAGTGTCAAGGTCTAGTCTATATGCCATAGAGTGTGTACGGTGACATTTTAAATGAGTTAAATATTTCTGTGTTTTTATTTGAATAGGTTAATTCTTTCAAGTGGTGTTCTGGGGCATATTGCGGCTGTGTGTTGAGGCTACTTCAGCATGTAGTGCTTGACTGTTTTCTCTAGCCAAATGCTAACCAGAACATGATAATTATGATCAGATGCATGTAAGGCAAATAAAATGTACACACCTATGAGTACTAATTCCATTGGATAAAGTAAATCTCCAGTAAGAGAACCAATTCAGTGAACACTTAAAGTAGATAATTACAGAATTGTATGCAGAAAAGAATGAGGTTTTATTTATTCACATGACACAATAAAACATCAAAGTGTGAGAGGGAAACTGCTAAGGACTTAACCCTGTACACACTGAAGTAAACCAATTCTATGAGTTTAGCAGTTTAGGACTGAGTGGAGTTATATATGAGAATACTGCGGCCACGATGTAGGGACTGAATTAAATTGGTTAGTGGAGGAAGTACGTAATAGAACTTGTAGAAATAGTACATAAATGTTGATGTAATGTCAAATACATAGAGGCAATAAACCTTTAAGTATGTACTGTATTCTGTATGATAACAGTGTGGGTTTATACATTGCACAGCAGTATAAATCTTTTAAGAGAGCAATGTGTGCCGAGTCAGAAAAAAGATTTATTTGTAGTTAGAAGATTAAACTCATTCTGTCTTTGTTATGCTTGCTCAGATGGATGTGAGTGAGGATCCCTGAAAGTAGGAGACCTAGTTTAGGCTACCTTGTGGAGGGAAAGGAGGAAGTTCATTCAGTTGCAATAACCCTAACCAAGTTCAGATAGCCTTCTCCTGTCTTAGGGTCACGTTCCCTAGGCTGTTTTGGGGGAGAGGGGGCTGAAGGGGGAGGAATATATTGCATAGTCTGCCAAGACTAATTTCAGGATAAAGGAAGGTCTGTTTTAATAGGGGAGGATTTTTTTAGGCTTTCAAAAATGAAACATTTCAGAACAACATGTAAGTGTATTTTACTTGGAGAGATTAATCACTTGTTTTCTATTCAGACAAGGTAAGTTTGATCATCAAATGTGCATAGTATTTTCTGGATAAGTATGTTTCAGTTGAAGTTGGACTTATGAGACTTGTATTTTCCATTTCTTGGTTGGTGCAAGTATGTCCTGATTATTGGATGAAGGCAGTTTTGGATAGCTGGCTGTATTGTAATGTTTATATTTTGAACAATGAGAAATTTAGAAGTACATAAATTAATGGTTTAGAGGGGCAACACAGAATTGGTAAAAAAACAACAGCAAAATACTGAATTTAAATGGATGTTTTCTCTAATTTGTTCAGGCAAGTGGAGTCTGGTGATACTTTTTGCACAGCCAGGTTATGAGTAATAAGCAAAGTTAGAGACCAGTGTTCTTTCAATTTATAAAGTGTCATATAACTGGACAGAAATTTCTCTGTGTAGAAGCAAAGGATGCAAGCCATGCTATTGAAGATCTATTGGGAAAAGTTTTAAAGTCTGTAAATGGTTGTTTTATTGTTTGTTGGTTTTCAAACAATTGTGCTTCTTGAAACTTCTGCAGGTCCTTAAAACAGAAGGAGAGGACCTTGTTCCCAGAAGCTATTGGGATACTTTGAGACGTAGCACAAGCCAAGCACTCTTTTCGGACCTTGCGGAGGTATAAGCCAACCTCTGTCTCTGGTCCATAAACACACTGCTATTTTATTTATTTATGTTCTGATTATTTTCCTATTTTATGCACTTTGTTTCTTCTTTTCCTTTTAATTATTTATAAACCTAAACCAAAACCAAACCAACACTGAAAGTTCTAAAATGAAATAAATTTGGTTCCATGCAGTGGGAATAACAGAAGTTGTAATTTCCAAGTAAAAGCCAAGTTACCCTTTGAAAGACTTGGAAGATCGAATCCTCTTCAGTCCTTACTGTACGAAGCATTTGCTAACACCAACAGTGACGATATTTCACAGTTAGGCAAGTAATTCGGGAAAACTTTGTCACTGAGGCTTGGTTCAGTGATATGACAACTTTAATGAGAGTTGAAGCTCTCTAAGCTTTTAATTTTTTTAGGTCCATAATGTGCTTATCTTTGCGAAAACAGTATCACACAAAGATTGCTTTAATTGTCAGACCAGGAATGTTGTAAGTTATATTAGTTAATCTTTTTTAATATCATGCGATCATTATGGAGGACCAGCAATATCACTGAGCTGTCACATAAATTTCCATAGTGCTTTAAATTCTAATAAGATTCTTGTTTCATGAATCTGCTTTCAGATTAATTGAGACATTTATTTGTATTGATCATTTAAGTGGGTCAGAAAACTAGATCATTTAGGCTTTACTATGCCCCATATAGTTAGGGTGCTTGCTCTGCTGGTTGTGGCATTAAAGGGCATGCAGCAGCTCCCCACTGACTGATCACGAGTCCCATGCTTCATAAGCAGGATCAATGAGAAAAGAACAAGGAACTGAAACAGACCTCCAGGATAAAATGATCTTTCTTTTGCTTCATAAGCAATGTGTGCTCCATATTCAAAGTTATTAAGTGTTTTATCCCTGCTGTTCCTCTGCAGAAGCTGTTGAATAACCTTAGGGTTTGGATGGACTTTTTCTAATTTCCAGGTTAAATTTGCTCATAGTCTCTGTATACCAGTCTGTTGTCCCTTAATTTTTATAGGGCTTTTTCTTCCTTAGTGTTAGTCTTCTTACTCATGGTTGTATTTATAAATGCAGTCATAGCCCTCAGTTTCAGTTATCACAGGGTAAACACAACAAGGTTTTTGGTGTTTCCCTTAGTAGAACTTACATTTCCCAGGTATCAAGTAAGCCTTCTCTGTACCTCTCTCAGCTTGAGTCCATTTGCCTTTGAACAAAACAAAATGTAGTGTTACAGAATTCAGTTTTATACTCCTATTTGTAGCCATACTTACAGTAATAATAACCTTATAGAAATCTTGCAATAAAGCAGTATGCCCAGCCTTTCTTTCCTTGCTTTTAAATTGATGAGATCCTGTATTAGCCCAGTTATTAGTCCTTATTTCTTCCACCATATTTTAAAACCCAGAAAGTCAGCATTCTTGCCTAGTCAGACGAGAGAGTGGGCTACTCTTTTCAGTAACTATTTAAGGAGCTTGAGGAACTGAGTTTTCAGAATTAACTGTTGTCTTAATCTACAATTAGCTGGCATGGATTCAGTCCCAAGTAGAGATGTACTCAAGTTTGGCAGTTTCTACACATCTTTAAAGAGAGAGAGTTTTTTTACATCTGGTGCCTTACGCTAGTATCTGTAGGTTCAATGTAATTGAAGCTTAGCAGCAGCTATACTATACTGATTTAAATGGTCTGTAAAATGTATAAAAGGTCTCTCTGCTCATCATTTAATGCAGAAAAATCATGTCCTGCATTTGCTCCATTGACGATTTCCCACTTCTTACCATGATCACCTATTAGCTTGCTTGGGTTAAGGTTGAACCAGCTGGCTTTCATCCATACTCTTACCTCTCCCAGGTACTTTCACTACTGAATAATATTATAGCCATCTGTACTAAGAAGGTGGCATAAAGCTAGGTGACACTGGTATCTGTGTTGTTTCATAGCCTTTTGGAGAAGGCCTTGTGTAAATTGAAAAGGAAAGTAAATAAAGTTCCTTGTGGGAATCAATTTACAAGGTCTCTGTATTCATCATGCATGATTTCTTTCTAGGACAGCCTACAGTACTGTTTCAGCTATTCCTGATTTGCAGCTACAACATCCTGTTGGAATATGCCAGTTCTCACTGAATTCAGTTTGTGGGTTTATTCTGAGATTTCTAAATGAAACTGGGAATCAGTAGAGTGATTATGACTATTGAAAAAATTAGGGATTTGAAGCAAGAAATCTCGTTAATTCAAAGCATAATGTGCATATTTCATTTTCAGAATTTGTTGCTGCAAGTGGACCATCCCTTATGAGAAAATTTAGGTTTAATCCTCTTTAATCAAAAGCTTGAAATTAATTTTGCAGAATATTAAAATAGACTTACTTTTCTTCAAGTTAGGAAATTGAGAGGAAAAGATGTTGCCATTATGCAGCAAGCCAGTAATGTGACCGAAACACTTGTCTCTCCTGTTTGTCTCTTTACCTGTATTTGTATTACAGTGATGTAAAAAGAAATGAGGCAGGGCTTTATTCTCATTTAAATGACTGCACAATATATTAGATCAAAATAGAGGCTCATTTGTATATATGAGAACAGATGTGGTCATTTCATTTTCACTGATCTAAAATACAAAATTCATTTTTTATGAACAATAATTAATAGTTTTAAATGATTAAGGTGTTTTTTTTTTTTTATCATTACTCCTTCAGAGAGAGGATTTATTTAATGCTGTCAAGTGCAGAAGTGCCACAGGAAGAGTTTTCAGTTGCCTGCAGTTCTGCAGAGAGGCATACTGGGTTGAGTTTCTGGGGTGAGGTTTTTGTTTGGGGTTTTTTCTTTTTGAGAGATTGTCCAAATTGGAATTGTGCAAAGACTTACAGATTGTATTTTTAAAATAGTTGTTTAAATATGGGTGAATGCAACATAATTCTAAGATTTTGAAATGTTTTTGCAAGATGAAGTCTGTAATTTAACATTTGATATCTTTTCAGTGTACTTGAGGGATGTTGTTTGAGTGTGCTTAGGGATTTAATTGCTTAAAAGACATAATAAATCAGGGTATCTGCATTTCAATATATTGTGTCCTGTAGTGGAGGATAACAATATTAAAAGGCAAATAGTGATTGCTTCTCTGAATTAGTTTGCTCACTTGAAGAGTGGAGCTGTCTTAATTGAAGGACATGAAATATCTCTCTGCCTACATATACACTGTGTCATCATATTTCTCCCTGGAGAAGAATATGAGGATAAAGAGGAAGCTAGAGTACATGAAATGCAATCTTGAGAATCCTAAACTGATTATACTGAAGTACAGAAAAGTCTTTCTCATTTCTTCAGTTGCTGTCTGTTGAAAGGAATGGATTTGTGTTGTTACTGCCTAATGTTTTTCCTTGTTGATACATGAGTACTCCTAATGGGTATTGCAGTTTACATTTTTTACAAATCAGTATGTAAATTTGAAATTAATATATTTCAGAGAATGTAGATATGAAATAGTTCTTCCTGGTACATGATGTTGAATTACTGCATACTGTTCAAAATTTTTTTCCTAGTTTCTTCATGTAGAGTTTCTCCATCTGTTATGAATTTTATTTATAGCCTCTTCTATTATGAAATAAAGTCAGACTTAAAGGACTCTTTAAATCCAGCTTGCAGGTTCATATATGCAGATCTTCCTACATAAGTGTAAACAGTTTTCTCTACTTATAGTAAATCCCATAGGCTCATAATCTATGACTATGGTGATTAGTAGTTACATCTCCCATACGTACTAGGTTTCTGTACCGTGTATTCTGTTTTGTACTTTAACAGTAGTGATGGCAGGCACACTTTTGAAAAAATATGGTGTTGCTGATGGGTGGTAGCTTGCCTAGGAAGAGCAGAATCTACTGGCTCCCACTCTTTGTTTTACTTCTATCTTGCATTTGTAAGAAAAGGGAGAGCTCGGATAGAAGGTTCTCCCTAGGCAGGTGCAGCAAGGAGACTAAGTATACTACTTTTTGAACTTCAAATGTTGGCAGACACGTATTAATGCTAGATGGACATTGCCACAGTGGCTGTGGCTTATTTAAAACCGTTTTATTGCTGACTTGTATTACTAGCACTTCAGTGAATCAAGAGTTTCTTTTGTAAAGAGGTAGATTCAGTGCATGGACACGACATTAGGGGTAATGAGTATGCAGTACAAAAGAGGAATGTTGGACAGTCACTATACACAGATGATAGTTACTTCTGTTTATATGCATGTCTTCTTATTTACAGCTCTTGCTATTACAAATGGTCAAAATTAGTTGGCATTACTATTCTAATTCTGTACCTTCAAATATGGTAGTTACTTATTAAGGAAATAGTATATGTTCAAAGATTCCTGTGTGATGCAGAGACCACATACTCAATACATAAGGAACATTCTTAAGAGAGCTAGTCAGAATTGCTTCATTATTTCCAAATTTCTTAAAATTTTGTTGTTTCAAACGTATTTGGGCAATAAAATTTTAACTGTCGTTTTCTGCTACTTATAGAAAAGAATCATATGAAGGACACCTGATTGATGTGAATGGGTTTGAAATACAATCCCATACTTAATAATTTTTAAATATAAAATAGGGAGTATATGAGGTAACGTCCCTTAATTTCTTTGTAGTTGAATAATAGAAGGGAAAGGAGATTGTTTACAAAGGGATTTATATTTATGGTTTACCTCAACTGAATAGAACATCTTTTTATTTATTTATTTTTCCTCCAAGTTTCTGGTTTTCTTTTTCATGCTTTTTCCCCTTCATTGTAGTTTCCATTCTATTATATTGCTGTTTTAAGTGTTTCCTGCTAAACGCAATTAATAGCCTAATGCCATTTTGTGTGAAAATTGCATGACTAAATTCAGTTAATGTTTCTTGATACAAAACTCTTTTTTCAGACTGTGAGCATAAACCACAAAATCTTTTGAGAGAAATGTCTATTGTGATGATAGGCATTCTCAGATTTTTCTTCTGTAACTAATCCAATCATTGCCTTTAATTTTTTTATTCTAATATTTAAGCGTGCTGATGATATTTCAAGTTCACTGTCAGATACTACACTGCTTGTACACTTTTTCGGCAAGAAAGGAAAAGCTGAACTGAACTTTGAAGATTTTTATAGGTGAGTCTCAACTTTTATCAATTCCCTGTAAAATACAGTTGCGTACTTGGTCTAATTAATATGTATTATATTACTGTACTGTATTACTCAGACATACATAAAGTTTATGTTCCCTTTGTGTGCATATTATATATGCAAAAAACAAATCAGTAAGTCTTCCAACAAAGAAAATCCTGTACTAATGCTGCCACATTTGCAAATTTGGTAGGCACTTGTGTACATAGTTGTTCTGGGGTAGAAAGATTATATTTCAGCCTGTATTTACTGTATACAGGAAGTCCTCTTTAATTAGTTTTATTTTCTTCCTCTGTTTTTCAGAGCTTTGAAAAAAACTTTGTGTGCATCTCTACTCTTAGGGACATGTATAAATGTGAGGATTTTTCTGAATATGTTGTAAGGGCATCTTAGAACAGCCTCCTTTGGGAAGAAGTGAAAACAGTGGAAGCTATCAGCTTAATTATTGCGCCAGTTAAAATAGAATTTAAAAATATAGGGAGAGTGCCATAAAAACAAAGCCATAAAACTGTTTGTGTGTAATTGATGAATACAGTATTTACTTAAATATTAGTAAATACTCCCAATGCCTATTGTCTTTATAGCTATCACTTAACTGTGAATTCTAATCAATCAGATGTTTGTAAAATAATTCAAATTATGTTATCAGAAGTATTCAGTGTTTCACATAATGTTAAAATCTGCATCAAGTGAAATCATGATGTGAGATCAAAAAAGGAACCAGAAGAGATAGTACTTTTTCAAAAGGCATCTAATTAAAATATCCATCTGTTTCTGTAAGATGTTGTGAATGCTAAAGAGGTCAAAACCTAGGGGACAACATTCTAGTGTAAAAGAGGGAGCTATCAAGTTTTATTCAGTGCTACTTTACTAGCTCAGAAAAATCATTAAACTATGGACTGGTGAGGGAAGTACTGCTGTCTGTTTACCTTGCACTTATACTTTTGGCTAGACATCCTTTTGATTTTAACTCTTCGTAGTTCTTGGAAGTCAAGTTATATATTGGTAAGGAGTGTTGCAGACAACGTCTACAGGATGAAAACCTTTGTGAACCTCTAACAAGGAAGTTACAGTTTGACAGTCGGGTAAGCTCCCAGTGCAGTACTGTGGCTGGAGTGCTAATTCCATCCTTGGGCTGTATAACTAGAACATCAAACAGAATCAGGGAAATTATATTTCCTGCTTATATGTAGATGGTTTTATACTTACGCAGTTTTGGTGTCCAGTATATAGTAAATATGTTGTTAATTGGAAGAATTTAAAGAAATGTTCTGAGAAGAGTGAAGAATTAAAAAAAAAAAAAAGGTTAGATAGGTTAGATTGAAAGGACATGAATAGTACAAATGTAAGGTATTACTGCTTCTTCATATTTATGTTTGTGCTTACAGATTTATGGATAACCTACAGACTGAAGTTCTAGAGATAGAATTCCTTTCCTATTCTAACGGAATGAACACCATTAGTGAGGAGGACTTTGCCCATATTCTTTTGAGGTATACAAACGTGGAAAATACATCAAGTTACCTGGAAAACATGCGTTGCACGATTCCCGAAGAAAAGGTAATTGTTTAGCTACAAGTACAGCAGTGGGCCACAGCATCCAGTCCCAGTGTCTTTTACAGGAAAACATGGCCTTGTTGGACTAATTCTGTCACCAAATTAATTGACACTAGGATTTTATTGTCATCATAAACTCTCATATTTTTCAGATTACATCTTGAATGAAATGTAGGAGAGTAAATAGCAGAGAATTATGTTCCATAAGATTTAGGTGGTAATGTTTTTGAAGTTTAGGTAACAAAGCTTTATATTGCATGAATATTCAGTTTAAGCAGCAGAAACCATAAGACTTGAAAAAGAGCCATTCTTTAGCTGTGAGGGGTTGGGGGTTTTTTTACTTCTCTTTTGCACAGCCACTGGAATAGCACCTCTTCAGAAATAATTTACATTCTTTGTCTAGTTGTTTTAAAGTCTTAATAGTGGATCACTTCTGTATAATTATTGATGGGTTATGTAGTTCTTACTAATTGCTGAAGAGAGAATAGATAATAAAAACAGTAAAGGTCATGAGGTCCTTCATTTGTTTAACAACCAGTGCCTTGTCAGAAATGGACCTGAGAGAAAAGCAGTGGCAATTATGTATCAATGGTAATCAGTAGGATAATGTTAAAAATAGCCTTTCAAATAGAAGATGTTTTGGATATACTCCTTCTGTTTGTGTTGGAAAGATTGATGTTGCCTAGAAATTTAACTCTTTGAATAGTTATATATTTTAATGGCATTGACAGCAGAGCTTGTGAAGGAAAGTAAAAACCAGTTTGGACGGTTTGGGTTCAGGTTGTGGTATTTTGATTTGTTTTGGTTTGTTTGGTTTTTTGCTTTTTCTTTTTTCTTTGAGGATTTGCACTGTAATTTCAGTCTAGAGAGGAAGTAAGTTCACTCAGCTGACCTGATAGAAACACACCTCAAAAATCAACAGCTTTCTGTTCAGATAGCTGGATTTTCTTATTCTTCTTGTGACTGAAGTAGGTCCACTGAGAGGTGAACGTAGCTGAGGGATAGAATGGGAAAGCAGGGCTGTCTCTTTGCACCAGATTTAAGATGAACTGGTAAGACTGGGACCTCTAAAAGGTCTGCGCAGCATTCAATATTCAAAGCCAAGACAGTGCACCAGAAGTGGTATAAAACTCTTTTTACATGATTTGCAGATGTTGTTTCTCTTTTGTTTAGAGTGGAATGAAGATTTCCATATATATGGGAATCTGGAAAAAATATATTTGGGGGCTTGTATAGAAATGACATCTTAGGTAACTGAATAATTACAGTTGTAGGTATACAGAAATACTTCTTTGAATGGCAAAGGTTGAATAAGTAAATATAAGTGCAGACACTGTCTTTTAAACCAGGGAAGTAATCTTGGAGGTTCATCTCTTAGGTCTTCCAATGCCACTATTCTGATAGCAAGCCTTCCACAGTACTTTCCTCTTCTTGATCACTTGTGGGACCATCAGTTAAGGAATACTTCCACCAGAAAGCTGTGACACGCAGTTACAGGTTTGCTTATACTGTATTCTGGGAATACCCTGGCACTTAACCAGTAGCATACATCAGTATGTCATATGCTATACCTCCCATAAGTAAAAAAAGATGTTGTCATTTTTCATAGCTTCTTATCACTGACTTGGTATAAATACACTGTCAGTAGAGTGGAAAAAGTAAATTCCCAGGCTTTTGAGAATGGGACTTTGCATCTTACTGCCATGGAGGTGTTGTTCATATACACTATTTAGACATGTAATAACATTATAATTTGAAAATTATAAAATGTACGCTCTATTTTGTTGCAGTGATACGCTGCAATACTAATACAAACCTAGGGATTCCATTTAGAAGAAAAATTACTCTAGCCTGTGAAGTAATAGGCAGCTACTCTCACAGTTGGAGATACTAATCTTCCATGGTGCTATATGTAGAAGCCTCTAAAGCAACGCAGTGATTATTTGGCGTAGTGCAGTCATGTTAAAGTGTTCAGATGGCATGCTGCCTGCTCACAGGATGTTTTTCTTCTTTTACTAACTAGATGCCAAGCAATGATTCATTTAAGCTGGCGTCTTGGATTGCTACAAATAACAGCTCCTAAAGAAAGTCTGTGGATTTTTAACAGCATTGGTAGGCATATGTAACTGCAAGGTTTATGTATTCAGTTGTTATCACCGCTGATAATTCTTCTGGCGCATGTTGTGTTTCCATTTTTTAGGGTATCACATTTGACGAATTTAGATCATTTTTCCAATTCTTGAACAACCTAGAAGACTTTACAATTGCAATGCAAATGTATAATTTTGCAAGTCGTTCCATAGGTCAGGGTAAGTATATTCATATAAAAATTTGTTGATACACAACTGTTGACAAAACTACAAAAATGTCTCGGAATTCCTAGTTTGTAGTTTTAATGTCTCAGGTAAATGGCTAAAAAGGCTAGGACTCCAGCTTTGAAAGGAAAAGGGTCAGGTATATCATAAGAGGTACGATAAAGGTTTTCAAAGAAGTCATATAAGGCCTGGATAAGCTGATTGCAGAATAGTTAGTCTCCACATCCTACAATGTAAGGGTTAGGAGACACTTGATGACACCAATAAGAGATCAGTTTGAAGCAAAGACAACCATTTCTTTACACCGTGGGCATCTGGAACCTGACCTTCTACAAAGGTTGCAGAAGGAAATGGTGTCAGAAGGTCTGAAGAGGGATTAGACAGATTTTTGAACAAATCAGTATGTGCGTGCTGAAAGAACTAGGCAGGTGACTTCTGACTAAAATCATTAATACAATAGTTAAGATGCTTGGGGAGTGCAGGTGAAGAATACGTGAATTGATCAGACTTGTGTGCTCTCTTCAAGTATCATCATCATGGGTCTGACACACTCATACAAGCATAATCCTACTTCCTGTGGCCTTACCAAAGGACTATACTGTTTTCTGTGTGCTCTGTTTCTTAGGATCTGTTTTCAGATGTCAATTATGTAGATGCCATTGGTATATATGTAATGTTAAGTTTAATTGTGATATTCTAATTTTGTTATTAAGCATAGTATACGGGCTCTTACCTTTTGTATTAGATAATTGGTACCAATTAAACAGCATCATTTTATATCGGTTGAGAAATACTTGGTTTAGAACTGTGAAATTCAGTCCTAATTTTCACATTTTCTTTTTTTTGACTGCTTAAATGTAAAACCGCAAAAGTTTACTTTTATTTCATAATATGTTGTCAAAAAGTACAATCAAATTAATTCTATGTTTTGTTCTTTCTTCTGATGTTCTCTTTATGCAGACGAATTCAAACGTGCTGTGTACGTAGCCACAGGTGTGAAGCTTTCACCACATTTGGTGAACACTGTGTTCAAGATTTTTGATGTTGACAGAGACGACCAGTTGAGTTACAAAGAATTTATTGGCATTATGAAAGACAGACTCAATCGAGGGTTTAGGGTAAGGATTCTAATTTTTATAGTTATCTTAGTTGACTGATCTACTTCCACTATAGCACCTGTAGTACCAGTATGTTGCAAACAGTGCACATGTTTAAGGGCATATGTTTGATAGAAGTCTGGATCAGTATAGAAGATAAATTCCTTCTTAAATTCTTGACTTTTTTGTTAGGAAGCAATACATAGAGTACCTTTATAGGACACAAACTAAATTGGAAATGGGAAATCCTATGCAGACTGTTGCTTCTTTGGTATTGTGTCATTGATAGATAGACATTAAGACTTTTGACAAGGGTATCTATAATGACTGGGTTGTTTGCAGGGAAAAGAGAGTTTGTCTCTCTCAAGCTCTGGCAGTTTAGTTAAAGGGTGGCTTCTTCTAAAACGTTATTTAAAGTACCAAGTGTTGGTAATGACTTTTGAAGAGTTGCAGCAGAAGATAGTTTTAATTTTCAAATAAGCAATTGCTGAACAATCCTATATTCTAGTTTGAAGATGCTTTTGATAATTTACCCATCTGTCTTATATATTGAATTTATGATAAGGTAGAGGGCTGAAAATTACTTGTAGAAACTTTTCATAGGGAGTAGCTCTTAAATCACACCTTTTAGGTGAACATAAAGGCCTTGCTGCCATCTTCAGGTTCTGTGTAGTACAGGGGAATTTTATAGTAGCAGAAAATTTTTCATTAAAGTATGATCAATAAAAGTCGCTTTTTCTTTTCTTCACATGGCAGGTGTTAACATTTTTTTACCAAATGTAAAATGGTGTTCTTCCTGACAGCGTAATCACTTAGACATAAATCTGAAACACTATCACAGTTCCTGAATGCACATTCCAGTATGTTACTTCTGTATTATAATTTTACTCATTTTTAGTTAGCTTCTTCAATATAATTTTAGAACTTTTTTGTGAAGTTGTGTTGAGTCTAATAGTCTACTTGTTACTGTAATATTATGATCAAATGTAAAATGCATTTGTAACAAACTTATTTCTTTGTTGGTCCTCAGTTCCTTTTATTATGGTGTGAGAATGATTGTTTCATAACTTGTTTCAAGATGTTCAGCTGTATGTTTTAATTGTTTACTAATTGTAAGTGTTCAGTGTATGTTTAATTTAACAAGAAAACAGTCTGCTTACTAAGTAATTCTTGTAAATGTATTACATGTTTTTATTTCACAAAATGCATGTCAGATATCATATATAATCCTTAAGAATCTATATCATCCAGCACTGTTCAGTCTTTTGCATGTGTCTTTCTTTTGCATAGGCCACTATAAAACATTCCAGTGGCCTGTAAAAGAACTGTAAAGAATAGCCAAGGATGTACAGAAGAATAGCACCATCTTTCATAGCTGAAATGTCTAATTTTGGTTGGATATGAGATCTCCTGGTTTGCAGAGGAGATAATAATGATTTTGGTCCTATAATTCGGTTATATTCAGACATGCCTACATGCACGTTTGTTAGATTATTCAGAAAAATGCATTCCCTTCACTAATCGTTAGTAGTCCAGGACAATTACAGTACCAAAATTAAGAATTACAATTTCCAGTAAATTTTCCTTAAGCAAACGCAATTTTTCCAAGAGTAGGTAGTAGTAAAAAGTGAAAAAAATTGCCTTTTCTTAGTTTAATATACTAAAAAAATACAGTATTTTTAGTATACTAATTATATGAGTGCAATTAGTATGATTATTGTAATTACTACAGTTATACTAATTACTAGTATATTCAGTTTAATTAATTATACAAATTACTAGTATGCTCAATTTAATAAACACCCCTCTCCAACCCCAATCTCACTTTAGAATGAAAAGAAGAAAACGCCTAAGAACCTTTTGCCCAGAACAAATTGGTGGAAAGCATCATTAATTACTTAATATTCTTTGTACATTAGAAGTTACATAGCACTTAATGTGGCCAGAACAAGTAAAATGTACCCTCTTACTCCTACATTGTGGTGGCTGAAGTGTTGTCTTGTTCCAAATTAAAACTAACAAATCACTAGCCTTTTTTTGTTAATAACTGTGTTTCAAATCCATATTAAGATTGGTCAGTTCTCTTACACAGATAAAAGAACATTATAGCCTCTGTCTGCAGTATTTTGTAGCAGCATGGAAATTTTTACAATGAGAAATTGGAGCCTGTTTATGAAGTGAAAACACCCAATTTTAATGATAAGTATCTTACAATTAATGCTTGCCGAAATCATTGGAGTCTTTTATTACCAGTCTAAAACCATCTAAAACTAACAGTTTAAAACAGGCCTATAATTTGAAGTATGATTTTACAATTACCATCTTATACTTAGTAATTCAACTTTTTATAAAAGTTGTTTTACTAAAATGTTTGCCCAGAAGAAACTGGAGGGCATCACAGAGCTTGGTTACTAGGGACATGTATTTTGTAGTTATATATTCTGACTATAGCAAATGTATTTAAGAGCAAAGTTTTGCACAAGTCCAATGAAACTGGAATTCTGAAAGGCCAGTCAGTCAGCTTTGTCCTTTTTGAGAGTTCAGCCATAGACCTGAGATAAGGTACTACCCCTTATAGGAACATAATAAATACTAATATTTTAGCTATGATTTGGGAAAGGAAAATGTCTTTAAGAGTTTATCAAACTAAATTTCTTTTTTTCTGGAATATAGTATTGTAATCTGAAACCTCTTTTGGTTTTAGTAGTTTGAAACAAACTAATATATTAAGCTGCCATCAAGCGGTCAGTCACAGTATTGCCATAAACTTATTAAAGTGTGCAGGCATTAAAAACTTTATTTTTGCTTGATGTTTGATTTAAAATATTTATTTCATGTCTTTTTTATTTAAAAGTATATGTGAAGATTCCATTTTCTTTATAAATTCAAATTTTAAACTGAATGATTTGGAACATGATTAAATGATAAACGTTTTACCTAGCACAAACTATACTGTATCTTCTAGCTATTCATCACTTAAAGCCATTTTTTTGTATTTTCATGATACCGTTGTCTTATGCTTACCTCTGGCTGCCTTCACATGTTGTCTGCATCTGCGCACTTCTCCATCTTCTGCTCCACAGGGCTACAAACCTATACAGAGGTATACTACTTTCAAATCCTGCGTGAGGAAGGAACTCTATAGCAGATAAATGACGGTATGTGTTAGCTGCCCAGTCTGAGTGTGCTGGCATGCTTGCAGGAATGGCTGAATGTTAAACTGTCACTGTTTTGTTTCCCATTCAAAAGTGCAGGAATAGGTTATCTGAGTGTAAGCAGTGTAGTAGCTCAAAGTGTCACATAGTTTTGACTGAAGCAATAGAATTTTGTTCTGGAGTTGGCAATAACTTGACTTGCACTGTCACTTTTTTGTAAGCCAGCTGCGATTTTGTACTAAGTTCGAAATAAGGAAAAGTATTCTTTCATGGTCTCTGTTGCTGTTTTCCATCTGTCCTGTGACCACTTTATAAGTAATTTCTCAGGTACCTGTGGCTAAGAAGTATTTAGCAGTGAAGACTGTAGAGGCGGATTTTTCTTCTTGAGAGACTGTTAATAGCTTGTTTCTAGTTCAATTTAGACTTTTGAAAGCATTAATGTGGTTTTACCTTAATTAATGCTATACCAGCAGTCTTCAAAAATCAGCACCACCATGGCTATTTCTGCCTATCCACTACATGAATATTATTCTTACAATTAGATTGTACTGCGGGTTTCAGTGTAAAAACTGGGGTGTGCATATTCTGTAGCCAGAACTGTAACTGTTCGGCACATGGTGGATGCAGCAGAAATGTGCTAGTAGACATTTCTCTCCCATAAAGCAAGAGTTTGCTCCTTTGCAGTTTAAGGTTTTGGTGCCAGCAGATTTTTCCTGTTTGTATTTGCAGTAGTTGCTACGAAGACTGTTAAGAGCTGACAAAGAGATGTATGCCATGACAAGCAAGGTCTCATGGCTGGTGGTCTCATGTGAATGGACCTTATGGGGTAGTCAGCAAAGCTCATGCTCCTGAGGCAGGAGATTTTGACTGTTATCAAGCCTAATAAAATTAGCTTGGTGACAAAAAGAGACTGTGGTAAAAGCATCAGGTTACATAGATCAGCAGCTTGAGAGAGATCTGAATTCAGGCCATAAATTAATTCATATTTTGAGACGGTGTAAACAAGGAAAAAAATGCACAGTGGAGATTCATAAAGGGAGATTTTGTTCACTCTGTATAAAGTCATTCTCAAGAAAAAAAGATCAAAGCTGAATAATAGTATGTCTACACTATGCACTGGGAGGCAGTTAAACCAGGTGAGTTCTTAGAGCACAGACTTGGCTACAGGCAGCCTCATTGACATAGTGTAGAGGTCGCTGGTTATGTACTCTGCTCTTTTTCCCACCTGAAGCTCCTGGATGCTATTAAGAAAAATGCTTCTTCTACCTAAGCTTCCTTGTGTGGGTCTGTATCAGATACCTGTTACCTGTGCTGTGAAGAATACAGTGTAAGCCTTATTGACTTATATAATATTCCTTCTTCCCTGCTGAACATTAGTTGGCTACTGCTCTTCACTTGAGCAACTGCTTCTTGTCTGTTATCATGAGTTACAGTCACATATTCAGTTCTTAGCTATTAGGAGTTCCATTTTGTGCAAAACATTGCATAACTTAGAATCACAGAATAGTTAGGGTTTGAAACAACCTTAAGATCATCAAGTTCCAACCCCCCTGCCACAGGCAGGGACACCTCACACTAAACCATGTTACCCAAGACTCCATCGAACCTGGCCTTGAACACTGCCAGGGATGGAACATTCACAACTTACTTGGGCAACCCACTAGAGTGTTTCTTCAGTTTTGTTGTGAACTTTAATAAAATTTAGTTGCAAGTGCCAGTTAATGGTGTGGAAACTTCAGCCAAAACACGTGTGAAGTGATTTGGTGTTAGTTACTGCTGAGGAGGAGAACAGAAGTAGTACTGTCTTTACCATACAGTGTGGAGTGAAAGTGGATTTACATCATTCTAGAAATAATTATTTTCCATTTAGTTTATAAATTGAAAAGATAATACAGATTGAATTGCTGTAGATTTGAAATGGAACATTTTCAGTTGGGTAATTAAATTGTTGTTTGATGTACACAGAAATATAAATGTATGTGAAATACAAAAACCTGCTGCACCTGCATCCCAAAGTTAGGTCCAGTGCAATTGCTATTAAATTTACTCTGTTCAACATATAAATGTACAGCTCATTGGGCTTTGATATACTTTTTGTGTTAAATGTAGAACTCTGATGAGAGATTAAGATGCTTGGCATATGTCCCACAGATTACACTATACTTTGAATCTGCACCCTGAAAAGTGACATACAGAACATTGTGCTGTACTTTACATATCTCCAAATTGAACTAACTCAGTTTACTTCACAATGTAAATCATGGTGGCATTCTTGGAGAGCTTGTCTTTCTGCATTGCTGTCCATATTCAGGGCACACAGCCTGACTCAGCATCAGCAGGTACTCCTTTGCATACACTGCAGGGAGAACAGAAATAAACATGTTAGTAGAGAAATGCCTGCCAGAGCAGATAGAGGAACTCCACTTTGAATGTCTTATGGAAAGGAGATTTCTAACAAAGCCCTTTCAGAGTTCATTTCCAAAAAAGGATGCTAGTGGCCAACTTCAGGAGAGATTCAGGTCCATCTGAAAGTCCTATTTGTGTGCTCAGTAGCTGCAGTAATTTTGATTTTGTTGACTTCTAAAGTAACTATTACATGTCACAAATATATACCTAGAAATTAAGTTGCATGTCCCAGTAATTCCCCAAAAATCTTAAGATTTTTGCATTGAAATAACTTTTCCGGATGTTCTGAATTTTGTCGAGTTTCTAATTTTTTGATTAAGGGTTTCTAGGAAATAATAACTAAAAATAGTATCTTGGGACTGATTGAGAAAGGAAATTTCATTTTGTGAAAGACTGAAGCACGGATTCAGAACCTCATTTCCAGACATGTTTCAACAATAAATTGCTGTCTTCTGTAAATATTCCATTCAGTCAAGTGAGATTAAATTTGTCATGTAGTTATTATTTTGAAAGCTTGTAATTTCCATCCTTTTCTAGTTCACAGTAGTTGAATGCATCTGGTATAAGAGATAGCTTAAAAAAACAGCCAAACCTGATGAGGCTGTTTCTTTCCTTTTTAATTCTGATGAAGTGAGAAGTGTGTGGTAGGCATGCCTTACTGACTCATCTTACAAAGGTAACTGGAAATTACAGAATGCAGATTTTTCATTCTACACCTGCCGAGAACTTTAAAAACATACCTGTATACAGTGGGAGGAAAATGATGTTCCAGTGAAATGTGAAAGCATTGCAGAGACTGTGGACAAAATGTTCTTTCTATGTATTTGGTGCACTACGTGTAGATAACAACAGTGCATACGTTAGAAATAAGTAGACAAACAGTTAATATGCTCCAGTGTTTCTCTTAATGATTTTCATGAGCATTTGTCTGAACCTTTTTCATAAAATAAAAAATAAATGCATGTACTAAAGCACTGCTTAATTAACTGGATGTGCTTTTGTTAAATAATGCAATGCATTTTGCAAGTAATGCTTTTTTTTTCATAAGGCTATAAATCTCAACTAAATTATGCATTCATGTAAGTACTGTTTTTAATATTTCATGTGAAGTCTGGATTATACACTGCTGTGGTTTAGTTTGTTTTCAGAATGCTTACAACTTCTCCATAATATTCTGTGGGTTTTAATTGTATAAGATGAGTGATAAGATTAAATGGATGTAGGCTTCAGTCGCTAATGGGCAGGTTTAATGCACTGCAGTGTTGCAGTATTTTTAATATCTTAGTTCAATCAGACCAAGCTATCAGACAATCTCTCACCCTTTGTCCTGGTTTTGACTGGGATAGAGTTCATTTTATTCCTGTTTTGGTGGGGGGGGGGGGGTTCCCAGTTCTCTCTCCCATCCCACTGCAGGGGCTGGGAGCAAGCTCAGTGCCGTGTGGTGTTTAGCTGCCTGCCAAATTAAGTCTCCAGATACTGGGCTTAAATTATAATCCACTTTAGAAATTGAAATTGCTTGTAAATGCTTCTGACTTAACTGAAGCAATTACAATTCCTATTCCTTCATTAGCTTCTTTCCCTAGTTGCTATAATAGCCTCTCTCCATCTTTCAATACTTACTATCAAAATAAGCTTGTGAAGTTAGGAATTGTGGAAGAAATAAGGAGATCCAGTGATAACTACGGATAGCATAGAGTCCAGTGTATCTTCAGGCCAGCCTTTGGCCAGTATTCCTCTCAACTCAGTGGGCACTCATTAACAGTGCTGAACCACAATGCAGTGTAGGATTAAGGTAACCTAGTTTAATAATACATATTGTGTTTGACTTTTGTTGATGCCTTGGTTTCATGAACATCAATAATTTTCTGTGCTTTTTTATCTGGTGTTATAGGTGACCTTTTTAGTACAGTGTCAATACAAAGAAGCAAGAAAGAAAACTAGAGACAGCAGGACATACCTGAATAAAAAGGAAATCCTTTCTTGCAACTTTTAATATAAATAGGCTTTTTCTTGAATGCTAACTGTGTGCTGTGAGGTGAGGATGCATTTTGAGTACTTAACCTGTGAATGGATTTATAGCCCTCATTTTACAGAAGTACTTTTGAGCTATAGAAGTATTTGATCTTCATGATTTTAATATTAAAACATATATTGGTATGTATGAGTCTGAGTAAAATTTAATGTAGTATTAAGGAATTTAATGAACAATATCTTTTTCCAATTGTATGTTTTTCACTTTTCATAGGAGACTCCAAAATATGGTTGGAAGGAATATTACTCTTGCGTGATGACTGTAACCAGTGAACACCTCAGAGATCTGTGGAAGCAGTTTCGGAGACGAGATATGCTGAGATAAAGGAAGAAAGAATGATTATCTGCACTGGCTAGAACTATTTATATCTATGAGTTCCTGATGAAGAACAAACTAACCCAGGTGAATTGTGAATCTTACAGCTGCAGTAGAAAACACAGGACTTCTTTTCCACTTAGTCTAGCAATCATCAACTCTTACAACTGCTTTTCAGTATGTATTTTATTTAAATTATGAACTATCACGACTGGCAAAAAACTTTTTCTTAAGAACGTTTTGAATATTTTTTATTATTTTGAGATAAATTTGCAATCTAAAGGAAAAGATAAGTAAGTTTTACACCTGGGTAGGCAAGTGTGGCAGTGAAGAGAAACTGCAGCTGCTTAGACTGTGAATTTTCTTTCAGAAGAGCACTATGAAAAGTTTGTGCAAAATTGGCAGTGAAAATGCATTAAGTAGCGTAACAGCTATGTATGAGTTGAATGGACAAATTAAACTCTTAGAAGCTATTATTTAAAGAAGAGTAAAGCTCTTATGGTTATAATGTGAATGATAGGTGTTTACCTAGGGAAGGTACTGTATGGACTCTGATGTTCAGATTCTCCAAGTCTTACTATTACATTCAGTAACTTATCCTTTTGAAAAAATAGTATAGATTTTAAGATGTCTTATGAGCAGTATGTCGAAAAATCAGAATGTTCAAATTCATGTCAAGTAATACACACTTTGTAATATTTACGCAGATTTTATTGCCATACATATAAAGTCACTGATATATTTCTGGTAGAGTAAAACTTCATGTGTTTCTTGTGAATAGTGCACTTTTCTATGAAGTGGCACTGAGTAGAAATTATAGCTGTCTAATTTGCTACTCTGGAATGCAGTGCAGTATCTGGAAAATAGATAATAACTTGTGTTTGTGTCAAACAACAAAGCAAAACAAAACATGAATGCATGCAACAGTACAGAGCAACACTTAAGTAATATTATTTGAATATTACACATCAAATATTAGAAATTAGGCTTTACAAAGGTCATGGAGACTACAGGCAGGCAATAGCCACTATGCCTTTCATGCCCTGTAGGCTTAGATGTTACTGGAACAGTGGTAAGGACACTGTTACATTTGGTTTTCATATTCTCTAAAATTTTTTTGCTGTCCAGCAGCAGCATTTTTCCTTATTCCCTTTCAGCATTATTGGTATGTGGTATCAATTAAACCCACAAAAATGTGAACACCTGTTTCTTACATCCTTCTTGAAAAGGTTTGCTGGATGTTAAATGTCTTTAACCTATTTAGGAACAATCTGTGCCTTGAAGTATTTCTAGCTGAATACACACAGACTAAAACTAATGTCAATAAATTGTTATCAGAAAGGCAAATATATAGTGGAGTCAGATAATTAAAATACACTAAAATAATGGTTTTAAATCTTTTATTACTCAAAATGCATGAAAGCAAACTTTGCAGAATGCTAGTTAGTGCACATGTTGCTGAAATACCATCTGATTATCACGTGAATAGAAAGGATGTATAGCACCCGTGTAAGTGCAGCTAAGTTTATAAGTGTTTAATTTATAACAAGATTTACCTCTGCTAAAAAATTTAAATAAAATGAGAAGGAAGGTGAGTTTTAAGAAATACCACACTGGGCATTTTAGAAAATAAACATGTGCTACATGTGTCTTTCATGAGAAAAAGCTGTGTCAGAAAGCATTTGAAGGGTGCTACTTTAATTAATGTTTCATGCTAGTTGCATACAAAATTTCTACCTTGGTGTCGTTAAACTGCTGACAACAAGAAAATCAAATAAACTGGGGTAAAGGTTTTTGAATTGATACAACAGAACACAGATAAGCTGCAATCCTTGTGTGATGATTTAGGGAATCAACTGTATTCAGTGTATCGTCTTGGTATGCAGAACTGTCGCACTGCTTCTTGTCAGCATATGCAAAACCCAGATTGCTACTTCAGTGATGAAGGATAAAAAAATGGAAGAAAAGTTAAGGAGTTATTGAAAGGGTTCACGTCCTTCCTCTTCATTCACTACTGCTCAAGCAGCAGTACCATCACCATTTTGCTCCTCCACTGCCCTAAGCAATAATGCACTTTGCTTTTATGGCTGGCTTGAGACAATTTTATCCTTTTTATATGTATTTCTTAACTATAGTCACTTAATATAAAATAGAATGTGAAAGTGTCAGATTAGTTTTTAAGAGTATTTTTTCTCATGTTTAATAATAAGTTATTTAATATAAATATGAATATATGCATATAGTATTCTTGTTTATTTCAAAATAAATGCACTTGAAAATAATTTTTTCTTTGCAGTTTATATCATTCATATTTTTTGTCAGAAAAAAACTTTCTTTGCATAACATGAATGTGTAAGTGCTTTGAATTAGAGCATCTCACCATCAAAAAAAAATCATTTATTTAAAGAGCCTTGCTCTTCTGCCATGGAATTCGGTATAAAAGAGCTGAAGTGCAAGGACAGACAGGTGAAAAGAAGGCTGGGTGATGGGATATGCCATCTGCTATAGAGGCACCCCTCAGATAGGCAGCAGTCACTGTGCTCAATGAAACCTTACTCAAAATCTGCCAAATTCCTGGCAACAGAGAAAATGTGTATGCTGCAGCTCAATTCTGTGAAAGGTTGCATAAATGAAGGGTTTTTTTTAAAACCAGCTCTTGTTAAGCTAAGAAAACTGTAATAACGTAAGAAGATACTCAGAGGATGCTTAGGAGCTGCTTGCTGATGCCCAGACCGGCTGTAAATTGTAATGAAATGGTAGCTATTAAACCTGGATCTTTGGGTAGCTTTGTGATACTAACTTTTGTCTGAGCTCTGATGAATTCCTAATTCCAGCGCAATATCCTGTACTGCAGGTTGTTCCCTGCTCATTTTCTTCTGATGTTTAAGATTAACCCTGGCAGTTTCCCTCCTTGCACATTTTGGCAGTAAGTCAATATAAATTACTTCCATTGCAGATTCTTTTGTGGTAGGACATAGAAATTTATTAACCTGAGGAAAAAAAAACATTATTTAACAGTGACTTGCAGCATATTGTTGATCATACTGCTGGGTTCCTGTAGTTACTTGGTTTCTTCTTTTCCACGTAAATATAAAGATAAGGATGCACTGAAATGGGTGAAAAAAAAGGATAGAGGAATTTTTCACTTTGATTTCACTTAATATTCTTTACATAATGATGTCTCGCACTCCTGTCTCACCAAGGACACTCTGAAGACAGTTTCTAGCAAAAGAACTCTGGACTAATACTTGCAGAAGGAAAATAATCAGTCCACAACCTCACTATACAAAAATTAATCTGAAACTAATGTATAGCAATACCAAGTCTGAACTCCCCTTAAAATCAAGCCAAAAATACTAAGAGTATTTTCTGATATATGTGAGGTCTGAATGTACAGTATTTTTTCTTATAACTGAAAATCCATGAAAGCATTTGGCACCCTGAACCTGTCAGCAGATGGTGCCCTTGGATATCTTACTTTCTTTTCATACACACACAATTAAATACATGAGGATGTGCTTTAATCTTGAATGGGTAATGTGAATTTTTACCACTAGTTTTGACTCATAAATTCCTCCCACAGAGGAATATTATTATTAACTAGGGGCATTCCATAAAAATGTTAGTACCCACTTGAAAATTTTAATACAATTTTAATACCTAATTTTGCATATAGAAACATCATAGAAACAGCAGCTTATTAAATGCATTTAAGTTTTAGTAATGTGTTCTGTTTAGTCAATATAAACAAGTAAGCTATTAATCTTGTTGGTTTGTTTGTTTAAATATAGAGAGATGAGTTACCTATTTATATGCCCATTCTAATAAACAAATATCATTTTAGAGGAACTTTTCCAGTTCCTGGTTCATAGCTGTCCACTGCAAATAACTTTTCATTTACAGTTTGCTTCTGACAATAAATTTAGAATCCTTCTTTTTAAACAGCCATACCTGTATACCATTGGTCTTTTAATGTGTGGGTTTACTGCTGAGTAGACTTCGGGTATGTGTGTGAGGTTGTGAGTTCTGGTTTTAAACAATGAACTTTTAACTTTAACCCTGATTCAGAACCTAGGTTCAGAAAAGTGTAGCGCTGTGAAAAGAAACTTGACATAGTAAATAATCTGTAAATCTCTGCGGTAAAATACTCAGTAAATCTCTGCAGTAAAATACTCAGTCTGAAGTTAGTCACCTGGGCTCTCCAAAAAATACGTGCGAAGAATTGCACAAGATCCAGAAATACCACAAACTGTTTTAAATTGGCAAACTAGCTCAACTAGTTAACCAGGCAGTAATGAGTATAGGGATGTTGTAAGAGCTCCTGGGAGCTGCATGTTCTCATGCGCCTTCCTTTATGGGCAGTAGCATGTGTGTGAGGGGAGTGAGATGCCTCAGAGTTAGAAAGCAGCACAGCTAACAGAACCACATACATATGTATCTATGTACAGATGTGATTCAATGAAAACAGCTCCCTCTTACACAAGTGCTGGGGATAGCATAGAGGTGGTATGGAGATACACTGCCTGGAACAGAGATGCCGAGCAAGATAATGGCAGTCTGGATTCAGAGAGACCTGAGCTGCTATGGTAGTTGCTATCAAATTACACTTCTTGCCAGAGATAACAGCTTGTGAAGAGAATATGCCTTTGCACTTGGAAACCGCATGACAGGAAGAAATTCTTCACTGTGAGCATGGTGAGACACTGGAACAGGTTGTCCAAAGAAGCTCTGGCTGCCCCATCCCTGGAAGTGTTCAAGGCCAAAAAAAAATAAATAAGAGATTGTCAGACTGATAGTTTTACATTTAGATGCCTACTTTTGGAGTCAACCATTAAGCCGTGTAACTTCTGCTCCTAAGGGCGTAGGTACTCCTAAGCACTGGATCAGTGCACACAGCCTGGGATGGCACTAGATGGGATAAGGTTTCTTACATACAGCTCTTTAGGGCCTTTCCATGACAGGGGTTGTGATTTTTGCCTAAGCAGAGTCATGCCTTGGGGCACTGTACAAATCTCTGTTGCACCAGAACTAGTACTGGCTGGAACTACCTTAACTTTTCCCCTTGTTTCCCACCTGAAGTGGCAAAAGGGGAAGCAGCAGGGGAATGAAAACTCTGAAGATGAATACATCTGGGAAAACACAACACAGTGAGAAAATGACTGCTGAAAGTGATAGAAGAGTGGATGGGAAAGCCCAAACAGGACTTTAACAATTTCCCTAAGGCAGACTGTGCCAAATAATAGTATTGTATTAATCCAGGGATAGTGTCATGGTTTTAACCCCAGCCAACAACTGAGTACCACTCAAGTGCCTGCTCATTCCCCACAATGCTCTCCCAGGTGGGATAGGAAGGAGAATCGGAAGAAGGTAAAACACATCGGTTAAGAACAGTTTAATGATTGAAATTAAGTAAAATATAATAATAATAGACATAAGAATAAGAATAATAGTAATGACAATACTAGGGAACAACAAAAACAGGAGAAACAAAGATTTAGAAAACACAAGTGAGGCACAATACAATAGCTCACCACCCGCTGACTGATCCCAGCCCTACCCAAGCAGCAATCTGGGCCTTCCAGGTGGCTGCCTCCAGTTTATATATACTGGTCCGGGCATGACATACTGTGTTACGGAATATCCCTTTCGCTAGTTTGGATCAGGTGTCCTGTCTCTACTTCCTCTCGGCTTCCCATGCCCCTCCTCACTGGCAAAGCATGAGAGACGGTTTAGTGGGAGGGGTCCCTGCCCATGGCAGGGGGGTTGGAAGTAGATGATATTAAGGTCCGTTCCAACCCTAACTATTCTGTGATTCTATGATTCTGTGAGACTGAAAAGTCCCCGATCAGGGTAAGCATTACTTAGCAACAGTTAAAACATTGGTGTGTTACCAGCATTGTTCTCAGACTAAAGCCAAAACACTGTACTGCACCTGCTACTAGGAAGAAAATTAACTCTGTCCCATCTGAAAACAGGACAGGTTGCAATCAGGAAATTCTAGGAAGGACTTCATGACTTGAAAAGGAATTAAATGAGCCTTTCCTGTGGAGAACCAGGCAAATTTCCACTTGCAAATAACCAAGTTCCTAGCTAGGATGAAGGGAGAGCAAGTGGATTGCACAGCATCTGGGCTAGCCCTTCAATTAAAATGCATCTGATAGCTAGGTTGAGACAGGAGAGGCCACCGAGCTGTTTGTTTTCATGTAGCTGGGAGCCACAAACTATAAACGGTTGGTACTTGACTCCAGCTGGGATGCAACATAGATTTTCTAAGTGATATCTTATGCCAGAGATGTTGGAGAGAGGTTTCTTTTTCCATGTGTGTTAAGTGTGGTCCAACACCCAAGCATTCTGGAGAGAATCAAGCAGCATGATCACTGTTGTGAAAGAAGAGATCATCCCTGCAGAGCCTCTGGGTCACATCATTAGTGCCGTGCACCTGTATGTCTGTGTCCGTGTATTCCTGCTTCTGGCTGCTGGTCTGTGTACTGCACTGTTGTGAGAGCAAATATTTATACTCCTGTCCTATTACTCTCCTCCTCTTGCTGCTCCACTGAATATGTGAGAAGTGGCAGGAGAGAAAGTATTCAGTCATATCAGATTGCTTACATAGAGGAGGAGATATTCAGAGTCTATAGGCTATAAGTTCCTAGTCTGAAAAATACTTGTTAAATTAAAAGCATTTTTCATGTGTGTTTATTTATTATTCACTGTATTCTGCATACAGTTTGGGATTGTTTTAATTGACCAAGTAATATAAGAAATACTGTGATTAAAACCATCAGGAAGTTATTCTGAGATTAAAAAATGTATCATGCTTTATCGTTTTCAGACTGTTCTAGCATCGTAAGTCTGTGACATTTTAAAATGATTTAGTAACATGAAGTCTTACTTTTCCACACTCAGTTGTTGTAATGGTAGTCTTAAGAGTTCAGTGTAATTTTTTGAGCTAGATACACATAGGATGTTTCGAGCTTCTCATCATAACCTATGAATGGACAGCAGATATGAACATTTATAGCCAGCCTTGGATATTAAATCCCCAAGAGGCTAAATGAATAGTAATGTAATGTCAGCCAAATGCTCTCTTACTGCAGTATTGTGGTATTCAATTCGTTTATATAATAAGGAGAATACTGTTAATTTTCATAATCACTTTTGTGGCTCATTTTACTTTTTTATTCTTAGTTTATGACCTTTCAAACTGGTACAAAATTCAGCTCCAAAGACACTTGCTATGCTGAATTATCAGTAACAGGAAGTTTTTCCCTGTCATATGATAAGCATCCTTTTTTGCTTCCTTCTGTTTTGCCATCATTACTTTATGAGATTATCAGGAACTGTTTATCACATCTTAAAAAAATATATTCAAGATATCCGTGTAACGATATTAGACATGTAAAAACCTCCTGCTGCTGTTTGCTCTAGAGAGATGACTTAGTAACACCAGAATTTCTTGTAGTTTCTTACTTTTTAAATGTCCCGAAATGCTCTGAATAGTTATCCATTTACAATGAGCATTGTAGAAATGCAGCATCAGCTGACCATAAGTATCAATGAGCTTTTAATGTCAGCAATTAGAACCACAATGTAATTCTTTAAAGGTGGTTCAGCAAAGTAGAGCCCCTTAGACTTGTGCATGAATAGTTTTTAATTAGGACTGCATGTTAGGGTACTGGGATGTCCTCCTTCAGAAAGAGGCACTATGGCCACTCTATATATCCAGCTGGGTTCTTTATCTGAGCCCAGCTGGAATCTACCTGTCAGCATATGTGGAAGGAGAGGGTGCCTGCTTCATTAAAGTCATCCTTCATAAATGAAGGACCTTGTCAAGTGGGATGACAAGGAGAAGGGGGAAAGCCAAACATACAGAGGCAGAAACCCAACTGAACAACACTCAGAGACAATAGCAGGGACCAGCCATACTGACTGGTAGGGGGGTGTGGAGCAGGAGGATGCTTGTTTCAGCAAGATCAGATGGACAAGGACCAAGTCAAAATGCAGTGATGCTGGGTCCCAAGGCTGGCCTCCAGCAGCCAGGCAGGAGGATGCCCAGCCCCAGAGCTGCAGAGGGCAGCCCTTTTACACTAGCGAGGTCACGCTATCTGATACAGATGTGGCAATGTTAGAAATACCCAAATGTATTCTAGGAGAGACACTTCTTTAAAAAAATCCACCAGCAATACTTTGCACACAACTTGCCTGAGAGGAAAAGCTGAGTGTACCACTTGTGACAAGAACATTTTGTTTTCATTTGTCAAACACTCAAGCCTCCTCCTCAAACCCCAGCTGCCTTCAGACCAGCTCCTGACAAGAAAAGCCTGTAAATTACCTTCATTCCCTCTAGCTTGTGAACATTTCATGCAAGCATCAATTACCTGTGCCCCAAGTAACCTCTGTCGCTGTAGAAAGAGGCTGCCTGAGCAGAGTCATTTGAGAAATCTGTCCATGAATACCTAATGGTTTAGATTATCCCAGGATTTGCTTCTGCCATAACACAGTGCTCCTTTCAATATGCTTACTCTCAAGTTGTTTCTGCAGGTTATATCATAGAGGGAGGAGGAAAGGCACAAAACCAAGGGTGTCTTATGACCCAGTGCTGAGAGTTGTGCAAGGAACACAAAGGAACTGTGAGAGTGAAGAAGAGCTAGAGAGCCCAAATCCACGGGGAGAGGTCAAGAGTGCAAGGACAGGAGAGGAGAATTCATTCCAGGTCTATGGCCAAAGAATGCTCCAAGGTAACTGGGAGTGTCAGTCAAGGCAGGCTTTTTTCTCCCAACTAAATTAAAGTTAGATTTGCCTGTTTATTTTACTAAATGGGCTAAATTTGAACCAGAATGATCAAGATTTTGGAGCTCTGGTAAAGAGTATGCTATAATAATTATTATTCATGTAATTATTAGCATACTAAGAAAACTCTGATGATTGAAATCTGAGCAGTGAGAAGAGGGTGATAGTGGCCAAGTTAGAAAGCTGGACTTAGAAATTAGTTAGAGATAGAAAGCTCATTTCAATGAAGGAATTAATACCAGGAATTGTATTATTTATTTTGAGGTCTTTGTAACACATCATCTTTTTATTCCATTATTTCCAGCAAACTGCCATCTCTCTATGTACATAATTTTGTATAATAACTATCAATTCAAATAATTACTGCATTAAAAAGCTTTCTCTGATGTTTACTATGTTTCTTTGGCATGTGTTCCTGTTAATAACTCCCATAATACATACAGCATTTAAAAATGGTTTATAGGAGGAAGCTTTTCATAGACACACACACACACCCCAGCACACAGCCAAGTATAATGCAAAACCTTCTTCATCCTTATACATAGGGCATCGACCTGCTAACTTCTCATGGTACAGCTGTGTCACCCTGGAAACACACAACTCATTAGATGTGTCACCTTTTGCACCTGAGAGAGGTCACTCTCAGCTGTTCCCAAATTAGCGCAAAAAGCCAGCAAATGAATTGAATTACCTGCATTTATTTTCACTTTTGCTTTTAAAGCATGGGGTAATCTTATTCTTTACACTTTTAAAGTCTGTTTTGAATAACTATGGATGTTCTCATTAAAACATACTGAAGTCAAATCCTGTAAATACTGTATAAAAATGTGATGACTTCCACGGCTACTTATGGTAAGCTAAAGTGGGCTTATTGCTTATGCCCTGTTGGGTTTGGTGAAATACAGAATGCAGGAATATCAAATCTAGTTTTTCAGCACCAGTCATTACATCTCTGCTTTTTTGATGTATAATACATAATTCCCTATTATACAGAATCTTAAGTCCTTATGTTCCAATCTTTTAATGGCATATTCCATTCATTTCTATTATAACTATACGTTTCAGAGATGTTTTTCCTGAGCCATTCACAATGATATTCGAGTCTCTTTCTTAAACAGGCCATGATAATGTACAGCCATGGGATATGCAATATTTCTCTTGATACGTCACTCTCTATTGCTCACTCACCCACTTTTGTGGCTAACTGAAATTCCTCTGCTTCCTCTTACAATAAGGAGGGGCACATGGGTTTGCATTACATGAAAATACAACTTCTTTTCCTGTCTCCCTGTTTCGTCCTCTGGTACCTAGGCAGCACACCTACTATTGTTTTTGTCATATTTTCTCCAGCTGTTTTTCTCCCTTGCAGCGTGTTTCTCAGTCAAAGCCAGTTGTACACCTTCCATGCTGTGATTACTTCACTTCAGTCTCCAGTGTGTGGTATTACACAAGCCTTTTTTCAAAGTCGAAACACATTTTAACCAATCTCCTTCCTACCTCCCATGCCGCCGGTGCTCTGAGACTCCAGCAGATTGCAGAAATACTACGGGCCACGCTTGGCATTTCTAATTCTGGAATGGTAATTCAGCAACCATTTGGGCGCACACACTGCACCGCAGCCTGGGTTTACTATGACATTCCACACGTATTTCATTACGATGGCCATAAGGCTGTCCGGGAAGGAGTGAGTCAGCACGACCCTACACCTCCTTCCCTTGGCCCAACGTCTGGCGAGCGCAGGGCTGGCCACTGCGGCCTCACCGTGACACAACTGCCTCCAACACTTGGACGCTGTTGTACCTTACTCAGGGACATGATTCACAAGGGAGGCAGTGCCTTTCTTAACCAGGTGTTTTAAAGTACTTCCAAGGGGGGTTACGTATCCACATCCCTATTTTGGAGGTGGAAAAGCTGGAAGAAGCCACACCAGGCGTTACAGCAGGAGAAGATATGGGCGCCTCCAGCGACACCGGGGGTTACAAAGGGGGATGTTATGGGCGCCTCCAGCCACCTAATACCCAAGTGCTCCTGCATGTGCTAGGCGCTTGGGGCACGAAACGCATTTCAGAGGGAGCCGAGCTGCCTCAGGGCCTGGACCCCAACTTCAAGTAGTGCATCCCACTAGTCCCGCTATAGCTCAAGGGAGAAGGCGGGGGAGCCCCCTTTCCTGACAGACCCTCGCCGACGGGGCCTGCAGGACGCCGATGATGCTTGTGGCCCTTCGGGCAGCCCTTCCCCAGCCCGACTCTACCCGGGCGGAGAGGCGGGCGGGCGGGCGGACGGCGCCCCGCTCCAGCAGCAGGGGGGCGAACGCAGAGCACAG
>JANRGW010017635.1:13401-30888 GCA_024733675.1 Psilopsiagon aymara
CAACTTCCCTGGGCAACCCATTCCAGTGCCTCACCACCCTCACAGTAAAGAACTTCTTCCTTATATCCAATCTAAATATCCCCTGTTTAAGTTTGAACCTGTTACCCCTTGTCCTATCACCACAGTCTCTAAAAACAGTCCATCCCCAGCATCTCTACAGCCCCTCTTCAGATACTGGAAGGCTGCTATGAGATCTCTTTAATCACCAGATCCCTATTTTCCTATTTTCCCTGGTGCTTCTTGGCCCAACAACCATCTTCTTGTGACTCTTTGTCGTGGAGGCAGATGCCCTGGATTGTGCTGCTCCTTCTCTTCCAAGTGCCCTCCTCTGTTTTGGCAGCATGGAGCAGCAGCAACTCAGAAACACTGACCACACTGGATGCTTTTGGCTTTTTCCAGATTGGAAAGCTGCTCCCTAAAGCATCATCCTTGAAGGATGTGCCTGAAAATTCAAAACATTGGAGTTTGGATAGGAATGGGATATGGCTTGGCCCCTCTCAGGAAATGTCTTTTTTTAGGAGACATCCTCATCTGCCCCTGAGCTCAGGGATGTTTTGCCCTGCCTGGATGAGGGCGGTCACCAGCCGCAGCCCACACAGCACTGCTGCCCTTCCCACTATTATAGCTTTTCTCACATTTGTCCTTCCAAAACTTGTTTTTTCACAGGTTATTTTTTTGCCTTTTTTTTTTGGGGGGGGTGGGGGTGGGGGGTGTGTTCTCGAAGTTAAGAATATTCCAAACTGATACCCACAAAGCTCTGACTGGTTTAGGGTCCCACCCCAATGGGCAAAAGCCCTGATCATCAGGGACCCAAGAGACCAGAAGCATTGAGGAGAGGTGTCCCGGTCACCTGCTATAGAACAAGCCACCTTGCTCTACATCCCTAGCGTTAGGCATCACCGTGCTGCTAGTCACTAAGCGGGAAGGAGCAGAGTTTGAGGATTTGAATCCTGCTGCTGGCCTCATCCCTGCTTTCACTGTCGCAGCAGTGAGAGGGGTCTCACATTGCCAGGAGAAGCTCCGGTTTGATGCTTCGGAGTCAGTGGGAGTAGGGAAAGGGGAGAGAGGGGTGCGAGACGCTGGGCTGCAGAATCCCGGGATCCAGGAGGAGCGCGAGTGCCTCGTGGAAGCGCAGCTCAGCCCTGTCCGCAGCCGGGAGAGGGCAGCCGCATCCCGAGCAGCCGATCCGGGCCGCTGCCGGCAGCCTGAGCCCCGCAGCCGCCAGGCCCCGCTGAGCAGCCCCTGGGAACACCGGCCCCACTCCCGACCCCCTCCTCCTCCCGCAATGCCACTCCGTGATGGAGCAGTGGATCCATCAGGATGAAGGGTTTTGAGCACTGGGATCTGAGTCTCCCATCTTGCTCCTATATCCCAGCTTTGCTCCATAATGCGACATCAATCAGAGGCCAAGCAGAGATCCAGGCTCATGGGGGGAAAAGCAATGGGGCTTTTCATGTTAACATAAAGATGTTTCCCATTCCTTGTGGGCCATAACCGGGGCCAGCCTCCAGGAGCATAGGAAGCAATCCATCCCATCCTACCCTGATGCAGAGACAGTGGCAGGTCCCAAGGGTGGCTCCCCTGCGATTTTACACCAACCTGAAGGGATTAAAGAGGGTGCTCTGGCGATATCTGGTCAAAAGCAGGGCCAGGGCATTCCTGGAGGTGATCCTGGAGGCACAGCAGAAGCATCTCTGGAGAAGGAGGGTGTCCCAGGAAGAGTAGCGTCACTTTGGCTCTGATTCTATGATATTCACTATTGAGATGGGGAGTTATTCTGCCAAGGCACCAAGGAGAAGGTACATGAATGATACTTCCCTGGGTCTGAACAACCAAAAGCCAGCCTGTAGTCACCAGTGGCTCTGCTCTCATCCATGGGCAGGGTCTCCTTGTGTAGCACCCAGGGGTGGCTCCATGGGCAGCATCCTGCTGCTGAGGGCCAGCACTGGGGAGATGCTGCCCAGAGCCAGGAGAGAAATCCACCCTCTGCAAGAGAGGGGAGGAGAGGTGGAGTCCAGCAGCGTCTTGGAAGGAAACACTGCAGTTTTTCCTTTGTAAATAGCTTCTCATCTTCCACTGCTCTGGGTTTTTTTGCTCACTATCTCACACTATAAATGTCATGTCTTCAGAAAGGCAGGCTCAATATTGTCGTGGTCCTCCAGTTAATTCTTGGACTTTCTTTTGGTGGAAAACACTGAGACTTAAGATGCCTAAACACAATGAAACTGATAACGAGCCTTAAAAAACTCCCTCTTACGGGCAGCTGTTTGTGCCTTCCACAGATTTTACTCCCTGTTTTTCAAACCACCCTGTTGATGATTTCAGAGCATGTGCTTAGTCCTGCATGGTGCTGTCTGGCACCCAGCTGCCTGCTCCAGAAGGAGGGCTGCCAAATTACCGTGGGTTTCAGGAGCTGGCTCTCCTCCCCCTGTTTATCAGCTCAGTAGTGTTTTCTCCCTTTAATAGCAATGCAGCCTGGCCAGCGGTGTGACTCCGTGGGGACCAGGAGCCCTCCATGTGCCAGGAGGTTTCATCTCATGTTGCCAGGTTGCTGGGTGGTGGTTTTAGGCTGAGCTCCCTAAGCGTCAGCCCAGCCCTTGCTGCTGCCAGTTAAACCCTGGCAGAAGGGCAGCCCCTATAAATAGGTGTGTTTATAATATCACTCTTTCTGCTTCACTTCTTCAGTTGAGAGTTTGCCCAAGTCTTGCAGCATGCAGTGCTTTGCATGCTGCTGTCTCAGTGCTTTCAGTGCACAGTGGTGGGGCGCAGCAGGGGTGCCTTCAAGTCTCCATTCAGGCATCTTGCCCCATTCAGAGAAAGGGATTCCCAGTCCTCAGCAACATCCAATCCTTATACCCCATCCTTAAGCAAAAACGGGGCACTGGATGAACACATTGTGGTGTCCTCTCCAGGACAAGGAGCTGCTGTGGCAGTCGGGCTATGGAGCTGCAGTCCATGGGCAGTGAACAGCTAGAGTCCCACAAGCCCAAAGTCCTTTGGTGAGACCTACGCATCAAGGTGGCATCTGTGCTGTGATCCCCAAGCCTCCTTCCCATGGGTGATGGAGATGGATGAAGAGAAAGCTCTGAAATAGGAGTGAAGCTATAAAGACCTCAGGTAATGCTTATTTCTGTTTTGCAGAGCAGAGGTGGAGAGCCAGGGAAGATGCGACCAGATACTTGTGCAGGTAATGCTTGTGGTGTGGCATCAGGCTGAGCGTCTATCAGTTAATTCTGGCATGGTGTGGCTAGACACATCTGGGACAAGTGACCCTGTTCTTAGGCTGAATGATCATATCGTGGCACCAAGCATCCCACCATCCCACTTGGGGACACACCGCTCTCAGCCACAGTATGAATCACAGCAGAGCAGGGCTGGCAGGGCAGGAGCCGTGCTGCAGCCCTTGGGGTTTTTGTTTCCCTTTTTTTACCGCGTGGGCAGCCCAAGCTGTGACCATAACAAATAAAGCGACAGCCAGGGAGCAGAGCTCTCTGGTTTCCTGCACACCTCAGGCTCGCCAGGGTAAACACACAACAACCCTGCACTTCAAACAGGGCCATGCCCACGGCAATACAGCCAGACCCCAGCCACAAGCCAAGCCAGCATGAATGAAGCTGCTGAGCAGCAGCACAGGTCCCACACAAGGCAAAAAAGCCTGGTGCTGACCAGCAGAGCCCCATTGCCACACAGTGCCACATACTCAGTAGGTACCTGGACCTCTGGAACAGTCTCAAACACCTCTGGATGGCAGGGACAGACACTGGGACAGGTCTGTGGGGCACATGTGCACCTTGTAACTACCCCAGCCCTATCCATGCCCAGGCTGCACGGTAATGGACCATCCTTCGAGGCAGCTCTGAGATGGGCACTGCAGCAGGAAAGGCTCTATGCCACTGACCAGCACTGCACCAGAGGAGTTGAACTCTGTGGCAGCCCCCTCTGCACAGAAAACATGGGAGGACACCCCAGCCCTCAGATGCACCCTCCAGTGCCCACAATCCATCCATCTGCACCACTCTTGCCATTCAGGCAGCAATCCAGCATGTGCTAACTCATTCAACATGGTCGAGGATTGGCACACCATCATGTCACAGTAGCTGCATGTCACCTCTCACATCAAGTTTGGTCCCATTCCAGCTCAAGACCTTCTGATCCCAGACCTCCCAGTCTCTACACCCAGCACAGTAAGTGGGAATCCAGTTTACTGATGTGGCTGCTTCTTCCCAGCAAAGAGCTCAGAGTGTCTCTGAGCACATACTGGTATTGAGTCAGGCAAGGCTGTGGGCTGGGAGGGAGGGCAATGCACAGCTCATGTGGCCCCAGTTCAGTTGGTCCTGCTTGAGTTTGTGATAGTGTAATATAACCCCCAGCCATCTGCTTGTGTGCCCAAGTCTTGACTTGCCTGGACAAGAGCTGGCAGCTCCCCCTCTGCCCTGGTCTGTGCTCAGAGAATCATAGAATAGTTAGGGTTGGGAAAGACCTTAAAATCATCCAGTTCCAACCCCCTGCCATGGGCAGGGATGCCTCACACTGGGGGAGGTCACCCAAGACTCTGTCCAACCTCGCCTCCTGCTCAGAGGAGAAGGAGTGGGACGAAAGACCCTGTGGTCCCCAAATTCAGCCATTCTGGGGTGCTGATAGGGGTATCAGCTGCTGGATGGGATGCTGCAGCCAGCCTGGGAGGTGTCATTTTGTAAATTCTCATGCCACAACAGGATAGAGGAGCCAGGAGGTGCCTGGGGGTCACAATCCTCATCCGTGTCCAAGGATGGAGCAGGGCAAGAGCTGCTCTGTCAGAGATGCAGTGTGCCTGCCTCCCTTGCCCTGCGTCAGAGAGGTGCAGAGGAGTCCTACCTCAAGGACTCCAGGGTTCACACAGCCCCACCGAGCACCCTGCTCACCCGGCAGACCCCACACCACCCCTGCTCCTTCTTCCCCCAGCAGTGCAGTTCACTATCTCAGCTCGGAGCTTGTGGTCCAGCATACTCCGGAGCCCCACCGCATCCTTATCCCAGCTCCCCGGTAGAGTGTCTGTAAGTGCAGGGGGGTTGGAGCTGACAGATACCCCTCCATATCAACCTCTGCTCTCAGCTTCCCAACCTTGAGGGCGGCCGCAGTGCTGCGGAGCTGGGGTATTCCCTGGATCTGCAGCTCGGCTCGGCTCTCCGGCGCTGCAGCCGCAGGGAAAGCAGCGTGTGGCTCCCGGCCAGCGCTGGCGCCGAGCAGCCCGGCTCCCGGCGCCCAGCGAGCACCACGAAGCGTTGAGGGAAGCTCAGGGTCTGCTCCCAGGGGAGAACCCAGGGCCAAACGCTTGCTGCAGCCTGCCCAGCTCCGTTCTTTCCAGAGAGGCTGATGCTGCAAGATGCTCGGCATCCCTCTGCTCATGCGAATTGCAGAGAGCAGAAGGGGGAGGCAGGAAGGGGAAAAGTGAGAAGCTGGAAGCAGAAAACATCTCTCTGCTCAGGACCAGCCCCTCCTACATCCCCAAGCTCCCAACATCCGTCTGTGCCATTAGCTATAGGCAGAGGTGAGCAGGCTGGTGGGACAGGACTCCTCCTGCAAACACCTGAGGAGCTACACGTGAGCTGACTCAGGGAGGGACATCCCCAGCCCTGGCACAGCCCCAGCTCTTGTAGCACAGGCAGGATGAATCCAGCCACATGTGGCTAGTGAGGCGGCAGCCCAGGCCGCGAGCATGTGCCACACTGGGCCTGTTCCTCTACCAATGTGGGCACTAAACCTCAACCACAGCTGAGAGCAGTACCCACAGGGAGTTGGTGCAGGAGCTGGGCTGGGCACCCCACACACAGCATCCACCTCTCCCACATCCCGTTATTGTAGGGTTGCACAGGAGGGTTGGGATGAAGGAGGACACTGGTTTATTACTGTAGGGTTATGCAGGAGGTGAGGTGACTCACGGGTGTTTATTGTGGGGTTGCAGAGCTGTGCCAGGACATGAGCAAGGATGGGTTCATTACCATCGGGTTGCAAAGGGGGGCTGTAACCCTGTTCATTGCACCATGCTCAGTGGGGAGGGAAGTGCAGGGTCCAACCCATTGCTCCAGAGCACCAGCCATGATGCCACCACGGTAAAGGGTTCACCAGCATGTCCCCAGAGCCCACGTGGCTCCATGTGCCCAGGTAAAACTCCCAAGGGGTATTCATTGTCTGCTTTCCCATTGCACATTTTTAGCATATTTTTCTCCTCTAGAAAATTTTCAGTGTCATGAAACTGAAAAAACCTTGGAAACGGATGGAGGGCTGCTTCAAAAGGGGCACACAAGCACACACCAAAAGCTGTGATGAGGAACGAGGCTTTCCAAGCCCTGGGGCAAGATTTCACCCTGCGCATTCCCCATAAAATCCTTACAAACATAAACCCCAAAGAAATGCCCCTCCCAGGGCAAGGGAAACTGAGTCAAGGGCAGGACCTGCCTGCCTCAGCTCCTCCAGGATGCTGGAAGAGGGGCAGGCAGGGATGGAGAACGCAGGACAAGCTGCCTGGTGAGGGCTGTGCACCCTGATGGCATGCCTGAGCCCCGGGGGGTAACCAGTGCCCCGGGCGGAACGCGACTGTGAGAGACAGGCGGGGGATGAAGGGGGGACAGAGCATCCCCAGGGGGGACCGCACATCCCGGGGCGGACACAGCGCATCCCCGGGGGGGACCGCGCATCTCTGAGGGGCTGCGGAGAAAGGCTGCCGGGCCGGGTCGGGTGAGGGGGGCGGCTCGCAGACAGGAAGCGTCCCGGGGCGACGGCCGCAGATTGGCAGGGCCCTTCTCCAATGGAGCGGCGGCGGCTGCTCCGAGCTTCGCACCGCCTGCGCTACCGGCCACAGCCAGCCCGGCGCGGGCGCTCCGCCGCCGGTCCCGCTCCGCGCTCCGGCCCCGCTCCGCCGAGCGCCATGGACACATAGCCTCGGCGCTACGCAGGAAGGTAGGGAACCGTTCGCCCTTCCACACCCCTTCCCCGAGAAGGGTCCAGCCGCAGCCCCGACGCCGCGGTGAAGGGCGCACTGCTGCGGGAGGGCTGCGGCGCCTCTCAGCGGGAGGCTTAAACTCCCCTCCCGCCCAGCCTGTTTGCTGCTCGAATGGGGGGAAAGTTGTGTGTGTGTGTGTCTTGTGCCCTTCGCAAAGTTCCAAGAACTTTTCCTCTCGCTTCTCCCCGCCCTGCGTCGGGGTACCCGGTGCTGCTCCCCCTTCCCGCGCGCCTTGCCCGGAGATGCTCGGGGGATGGATGGAGTTGTCGGTGTGGGATCTTTAAATCTGTTCCCCAGCCTAAACTCCTCACCGAGTTTGGACCCAGTTCCTCCCGGTTTTCTCTTTGGGGGTAGTTTTCTGAAGAAAGGCTGGAACACCACCAGGCAAGCACCGCCCTGTCAGGGCCCCCTCTTCTTCTGGGGGGTCCAAGGAGGAAAAGCTGCTCCCAATTACGAGAGGCGCGGGAACAGGCGCTTTCCCATGTGTGGGTACTGGCAGGGCTCTCTGCCTGCCTTGTCCCTCTTTACACCGGGATGCCGTCTCAATCACGACTCCTCCGTGCTGTGTTCGCCTCTGCGGTGCCGAGCCCCGGGCTGCGCCCACTGCCTCCTCGCAGGCTGGCTATGTCATCCCCAGGTCCCCTCTAAGCTTGTGAAGCATGTCAAAGGGGATCACAGGGCTGAAATTGGCTCAGACATCACGGACAGCAAACTGAGACCTCTCTGTGATGGTACCTAGGGGTACTTTGCCCCAGGTTTCCATGGGGGAAACCCATAGATGCAACAACTCATAGATGCGTTGCTGTGCCCAAACTGGTGTTGGACTGACCGGTGTTGATGACACAGCCAGTGGCAAGCTGACCAGGACTGGCCAAGCAACTCCGGTGCCAGGACGGGAGGTGCCCGCTTGGTGCAGGCTGCAGCTACATCTGGCTGTGGCGTTTGCAGGAGGAGGTGGGGTGTTTGTACTATGGCTGTTTATCAGAAGGCAGGTCGCAGCATGGTTATGCTACACAGAGCCCGTGACATCCCACCCTGGCGCAGGCGGAGGAGCTTTACAGAGAGATGCGAGCTGATGGAGATCCCTCAATGGGCAGGGTTGGGGGTGGAACATAGCCACAGTGTCCTCCCAGCATTCACACATCCTCTGCTCCCACCCTGGCCCTTTCTGAGGGGAGTGAAAGAGGCCTTATCACCTCTCTGGAGAGGTGTAAGCTGAACTTCACAGGCAAAGTGGGACTGGAGATGAGGGCCGGGGGCTGAATGTTGACAGCGGGGTTGCGTGCAGGGTTGGACATCACCCGTAGTGGGTGAACAGGGGATGTGGGCTGCAGTGGGATGGTGGGGAGCGGTCCCAGGAGGTGCAGCTGAAGGCAGAGACTGCCTGTAGGGAGGTGAGAGGAGAGCAGATTTAGCTTTGCCCTTCCTCCTGCTCTATGAACAGGAACCTCGCAGGGAGGGGAAAACTTGACATGATGATATCTGATAAGCCACTTTTTCCCTGCCCCAGAGAGCTGTCCAGGCAGCGGGGGGAGGCGGATGCTTGGCCGAGTGCTGGCCATAGAATCATAGAATGTGTTTGTGAAGGATGAATGAATGACTCACGACACAGTGAGTCTCCCCGCCGTCTTCATCAGGGCAGCAGTGGTGGTTCCCTTTTGCAGCTGATGGGCTTATTGGAAGCCTTATGCTGGGTGTGCACCCAGGCAGCCCACACTTGCATCGGCCAGCCTTGCATCTCCCTTGCCCTTCTACCCTTTCTCGCCTGGACCATCGTAAGTAGGGAAGCCCTCACGGATGGTAACTGTGTGGCACTCTCTACGCGCCATGAATTATCTGAGCGTTCACTTCAAACCCTCTCTTTCCACTCAGCTCTTGTTCAAAGGCGACTCCAAGCTCTTCCTGCTCGCGCAGGGCTCAACCTCCCTCCAGTTTCCTGCTGAGTGCGTTCCTGGAGAGCTTATTCCCCCGTGGGAATTGTGCCAACATTGTGCTTTTAGTTCAAGACCTCTTCTCCCTCTCCGGTGTTTACCTTGCTGTATTTATAGCTTCCTCGTTAGGTTAAACAAGCCAAGAGATTCTTGCATCTTCTTCTCCCATGGGTTTGGATCTGAAGGAAAACCCCTAGTGAGATGCTTCCCGCAGGAGGGGGCAGGTGCCAGCTTGTGGCTCTTGCTTTACTCCTTTCAGAAGATTCTGGCACCTCTCCCAGTTTGTTTCCCCTCTTCTTGTTCAGGGATGGAATAGGGTGGCGCTGCCCCTGCTGAAGATACAGCCAAGGGCAGAGCTTGGATGGGATGGGATCTCTTCACTACTGGCGATGCACTGGGGCCTTGCCAGCTGATACAGCTTTGGGGTGCTGATACAAAGCCAGCCTCAGGAATTAGCCCTGGGATGTCTGGGGTGACTCGCTGGGATGTTTAGAGAGCTTTTGGTTTTTCTAAGTGTTCCTGTGGTTACAACAGCATCGCATGTGTGAAAATCACCCAATCTCTCTGGCCGGGGATGTAGTGACCTTACAACCCGAGTTCCTACGAGCAAATCTCTCTGCACCTCCCGGTGATGGCTTTCTCCTCCCATCCAGGCTGTGAAGGTCGGGAAGGGTGCAGATGCCTTGCAACTGTGGTTGAGTCGTCTTCTCCAACAGCCAGATTCCCATGGACCATTTCCATGGAAAAAGGAAAATTCCTCTGGAAATTAGAAGCAGGTTTGCCGTGTCAGGGATCAGCGTGTTAATAGGAATTATCTCTCAAGCCTAACTGCTTCCCAGGTCTCTGAGTCACCCTGGCATGGGGTTGGGATGGGGTGAGCTTCAGGCTCTTTTGGATGGTCATAGCACCCACAGGCCCTGGAGCTTGCACCGGGCTCTCTGTAGAGGTGAAGGGCTGGGCTGGAGAAGTGTTATTCTTCCTTGTCTCCAGTGGTGTGAGTCTGGGACGTGGAAAAAACAATGGCAAACTTCTCTTCCTCTTTTTGTGTTTGCGGTGGGGGAGGTCCAGGAGAAGAAGGACAAGAAGTCTGTCAAGACCTGATTCACTTCTGTCTTATCAGGACCATGTGTGGTGGTTGGATCTGACCAGAGGAGCTCGGGCTTGCTCTAGTGGGGATTGCTCCTTTCTGAGCAAGCTTATGAGGGATTTTAGGATGGTCTGTGCAGGGCAAGGTCACATCTGCCAGCGCCCTGTTCATACATGTTTCCTGAAGATGATTTTGGAGAGCACAAACAGGTTGGAGAGACGGGGGGTGAGATCTGGTATGGTTTGACATGGGACTGGCCTATGCTGGTGGCAGTGGCCAGGGGACCACAGGTAATACCTACTGTGATTACCACATGTAATCAATCAGGAGAGGGGAGGATGCTTAAAGTGTTTTGGGAGGATGCTGATAGTGTTTTGGAAACCAACCCAGGGCTCCCTGGAGGCTGCTCAGCTCTGCTGCCCTCCTTTCTATATGGAGATGGTCAAAATAGAAGCAGCATAATAAAAACAGTTATGGACCCGCTGAGATTGCCATATAGGGAGCAGTGGAAAAGTTTAGGGCTCCTTCATCTAATGAAATCCTGATGGTGGAAATAAGGTCATTTGAGCATCTTCTGGTTTACCCCACCTCCTAAAGTGAAAACAAAAGATGCCGAGCTGTGTTGAAAAGCCAATTCTGGAAACACACCAAAGGGGAGAAGGGATGGGTGAAGCTGCTGGTTTCGGGGAAGCATCATCTCTCTGGCAGCTCGGAGAGGGTCTTCTGTCTTTGGTAGAAAGGGACTGCCCCCCGGGTCCCATCCCACCTTGAGCACAGCTCAGGGCTGCAGCCCTGAGGGGTGTGGAAGCACACATAGGGCACAGTGGGGCTGGCACAGCATTCCGGGAGCACATTCCTGCTGGCTGGTGCGGCAGTGCCCATCCAGCTGTTTCCTTCTCCTTCCTGTGCTTTCACCAGCCCCTTCCTTTGGGACCATGAGCTTCTTCCTGGCCAGACCGATAGCAGCAGCTGGAGCCAGGGACCTCACCAGCCCCCCTTTGATGAAGGTCGACACAGGCACCAACGCCTCTTCAATTCAATAACAGCACGATTCAGCCCTTGCCTTCCTGCAAAAGTAGCTATGAAGAAACAAGAAGCATCGCGATGCAGGGTCTCTATCGTGGGCCGGCCCAGCATCGTGCCAGCGTTGCGACAGAGCTCCCGACAGCTGTGCTGCAACAGCCCCGCAAAGGTCCCCGGGGATGGCTCTGCCACAGTGGCTCGGGTTGGCTTTGCGAAAGCCGCTGTAACGCAGGGTGTCCGGGCCAGCTGGCCTGTCCCCAGACTTTCTTGCAGGGCCAGGGCCGGCCCCCATCTCCTGGGGAGGTCTGCAGGAGCCTTTCCTTTGCTTTCCATGAGTTTTGCCCGAGGCCCCAAGGCTTAGGAGGAGCTGGTGGACTCAACCAGCTATTGCTCCATCCTTGTCTTGCAAGGGCCAACGTGCAACCCCGGGGGGTTCCTCGGTGCTTTGGCAGATTCTGATTTTTTTTAGCTCCTGCCAGGCTCCCAGGGGGCTGTTTAGTAGCTCCCCCATGGCTGCTCCACCCCATCCCAGCTTTGAGTTTTGCTGCTTTATAGCTGGAGTATGGATGTGCCTGCAGAAGCATCCCTTTTCCCTGGCCTCCCCGATCACGTCTGTCTCTGTTTCCCCTCTCCAGCTGAGACTGTGCCCATGGTGCACCTCAGTAGCCAAAAATCAGCTCTGTGCTCTTGTCCTGGGCTGCTGTGTTCCCCCTCCCCACAGCACCAGGGCATGCAAGGAGCAGGATGCAGGTCCCCAGTGCCTGCAGGGAGCAGCCAGTGTGAGTTCCCAAGGGGCTAGTCTCTTGAGCATCCTGGTGACACAGCTCTTGGTCTACTGCACATCGCCATTCCTCCTTCCCAACTGGAGGCTGTCGCTGCATGCCAGGCTTCTCTGTTAGCTTCAGCAGCTGGGTGGTTTGCTCCAGAGATGCTTTGGAGGGCTTCGCTCAGCCCATGAGGCACTGAGGTTTGGTTTTGGAGTGGTCCAAAAGGAGGATGCTGAGATGCCTGGGCTCAGATGGAGCAGCAACAGTGCTCATGCTGTGCCCTGGGATGGGTGAAGGATATAAATGAAGCAAGGTCCACAGGGGAGCTCATCTTGGTTTTTACCCCTGGGGTGCAGCTAGAAGAACAAGACAGATGCTGGGGCAGTGTGTCTTGCTGCATCCCCAGATGATGTCCCATGAAATGCATCTCCAGCAGGGTGGTTAATGGTGATCCACAGAGAATTTTCTTCCTCCAGTGCCTGGAAAGGTCCCTAAGAGCTTTTTTTTACACATTTACCCCATCTGCCATGGGCAGAGGGATGCTGCAGCAGCATTTAACCCTCCTGTGGCACACAGGGGACCTCAGCACCGCTGCTGGTAACGTGGCCGTTGCATCTTTACCATCATCATCATTTCAGGGATGGCAGCGAGCGCCTCTGCATCATCCCTCGCCACAACCAGAGGAGGATGGAGCACAGCCAGAGGCAGCATTTACATCCAGCTCTGTGAATTTCCAATTACCAGCTCGCCCTGCCACCGAGCAAGAGGTTCCTGCACCTAATTTTTGGTGAAATGATCCATTTTTCTCAGTAATTTAATAGCGTGGGCAGGCTGCTTGCTAACCGGGAGCCAGCAGCCAGCGCCGAGGAGCCTGTGTGCCGGGCTGCCGACCGTAACCACCTTCCCTGGGCGACTCAGGAATGCTGACCTAATAGAAAAGACATTTAAAGAGGACTTTTGGAGTGCGGCTCGGCTCAAATTGGGCTCACACGCATAGCTCCTGGCTGCAGAGGGGTCTCTCAGTGCCCCGGCAGGACGTGGGTACCAGCACAAGCAGAAGGGATATCCCCAATGGGAGCCGAGCAGCAGGGCACAATTCCTCCTGGCTGTCAATCTGCACAGCAGCTGCTTTATTTTCTGGATAAAAGGGCTGTTTGGGGAAGGCTGTCCCGGGCTGTTACTGGGGCTGGGTTCAGCGCCCGGCCGCGGCTCTCCCAGGGCTGGAAAAGCTGCGACGCTTCACTCTGACATTTTCCGAATGAGATGTTTCGATTTTTTTTTGTTTTATTTTTTTCTTAATTTCATTTCATTCCGCACCCCAAGGTAATGTTTGGAAGCCAAATTTAGCTTGATTTAACTCAAACCGTTTTAAAAAAGTAAAACCACTGAAAACCAAACAAGGCCTATCATTTAGAACAAAATGTTTCGGGTTTCGTTTTCCTTTTGGCAAACAAAACACAAACTGCCTTTTTTTTTTTTATGTAATTTTTTTTCCATTTTCCTCTTGACCCACAAAAAATTTTATTACATTTTGCTTTTTGTTCTTCCTGGTTGTTTCCCAAAACCACATCGTGCACTGTGGCTGGGGGACAGGCGATCTGTTCCTTTTGGGATGGGGGTCCTGGTGTGGGTGCTTCCCCATAAAGGCCAGAGGGATTCTGAAGAGAGAAGCAGGAGCTGCTCTCCCTGCTGCCAGCAGTGACTCAGCTGGGAGCTCCTTGTGGAAAAGGGAGGCCCTCAGGCATGAGACTTGGGATTTGGATCTGTCCCAGCTTTCCTAGGGCGCTGTGAGCCCCGGGGCTGAGCCTTGCTGGTACCTGGGTATGTCTGTGCTACGGGTGCTGTGCCCTGCTGCTGGGCATCCCCTCCGGGAAGGGCGAGCTCTGGCATTGCCTTCTCTCCTTGTTTATTCAGGTTTAAAATTAATCCGACCTTCCCCTGCTCAGGCTTGTGCAAACACAGCGCATCCCTGAGTGGAGAGCTCCTGCCAACCCAAGGGCAGCCCTGTCTGTCCCCAGCTTGTGCTGCTGCTCCTGTGCTCCCTGGGTGAGGTCCCCACATGGACCCGGGTGCTGGGGGTGCTGGGGATAGTGGGGTGCACGCTCTTGCTGTCAGCACGCCAGCCTCCTGCTGGCAAAGGCAGCTCTGGGCATAAATCAGTGCACAGTTAATCCCCTAGTGCACACTGCCAGGAGGCTGAGTGCCCAGATCCGGTGTCTCTGGGCTGAGTGAAGAGTGGCTGCAATGCCTCTGTCCTGGGCAGCCCACACGCCACAGCCAGACATCATTCCCCCAGCCTTGACCCACTCTCGTTGCCTTCCAACCCAGCCCTGTGTCCTCCATCCTTTGCCAAATCTCAGCTTTCCACTCTGCCCCAGCTTCATTGGGGACTGTCGGCTGGGCAGAGAGCAAGGAAAGGATGATGGAGAGCATCGCCGGGGCCAGCTCTAGCGCAGAAGCAACCGCCCGGCTCATCCGCCACCTGATTTGATTTTATTCCCCTCTCAGTGCCTCGCTGCATACCACAGCCGTGCTTTTTATAGCCCCCAGCTGCAGGCTCGGCGTGCTCCCAGCCAGCTCCCTGCTGCGGTCCCGCTTGCTCAGTGCCAGCATCCCTGGCCAGGGCAGGGGGGGGGATGGATGGATGACATCCCCGGGGTCCCTGTGGTGGTTCAGCAAGAGGAGAGCACGGGCTGCAGAGGAAGGCAGATAATTAAACCCTAACCCAGAGCCACGCTCCCGTGCCGGCAGAGGCGTTTAAAGAGCTGCATTAGTCACCCCCATCGCAGCCGGTGCGTGCCGCGTGCCAGGTCGAACGCCAGCAGTGGTGGCCCATCCTTCACCATCCCCTCTGGTGCTGCCCAGGCGTGTTTCCAGAGCCACCAGCACCTTCCATAACCCATGGCTCTGCCAAGGGGGGTGTCAGCAGTCCCCCATCCACTCCTAGTTGCCTGACAGGCTCTGGCAGGGTTGAACTGCTATGAAAGAGGTTAGAGGGAGGTTAAAGGCTCCTCCTGGCTCCCCAGGATTGCTTTTATGAGTGCCTGGAGTTTGCTGCCGTGTTTCTACATCCCACAGCTGAGATGCTGCTATGGGGTCCGGAGTGTGGAGAGGTGATACATGGTTCTCTTGTAAGCTGCATCCCTGGAGCATCCCTGTGTTGCGATGTGGGGTTTGCAGAGTGGGGAAGCCAACCAGCAGACAGGGAGCAAGCATCCTCGCTGGGAAGCAGCGGGGGGGGGGCAGCAGCTCCCTCCCTATGCTTTCTCCAGACGTGATTTCACCACCGCAGGGAGGGAGTGAGGCCAAGGGACAGGCCCTGCTCGCCTTGACGGCACCCGGATCGCTTGCCGGGGTGTTACTCATTTGGGCTGTGGCTGGGGACAGAGTGTACCCAGGTTCCCACAAGCCGGGGGGACACACAGGGGGCTCAGTGAGCCTGCGCTTTTGAGGTGCTGCCAGGGAAAATGGGGAAGGAAAAGGGCACGGATGAAGAGGGGGGCTATAAAACAGGTTCACAGCCTGTTGTCCCCTCCTGGATGCCGGTGATGAAGCCAGATGTGTGCTGGGCATGTCCACTGAGCAAACAGGGCCAAGATGGGGACACTTTCACCAGGATGGTGCCGGTGGCTGCTCCCTAACATCCTGGTGTGACTTTTCAGAGTCGGACATGGCAATGTGGAAGCAGAGGAGATGCTGCAAGGAGGCAGCATCCTGCTTCATCCCACTCCATGGATTTGGAAACATATCCCAAGAAGGGGGCTCCTCTGGGAGGAAACCATAGGGTGCCACGGAGCCACATGGGACCGTCCCATTGCTGCTAGCCCTGGACCAGCACCAGGGTATTGAGTGCCTGAGGCTAATTTTAAACCTTGGCCAAAACACGGGCGGCTTATTCTGCCTCGGGCAGGGAGGCAGGGAGAGGCCAGGCAGAGAAATAGCAACGGTGCTGCCATGTGGCTGCTGCCAAGTAGCTGGGGCCGAGCAGCCTTGCTTGCACACAGGCAGGGGAAGGCAGGGAGCTGTGGAGGCGTGGATGTGCAGGCATGGCTTTTCCAGAAGTCTAATTTCAACCCGGTGCGGGTGGCTCCAGACTGGGGGGGGGGGGAGGTCCCCTAATTCTGCTCCCTCCCAAAGGTGCTGAACTTCACCCTATGTGGGTTGGGGTCTCATTGGCAGCACCCCAGTCCTTGGGCAAGCAAGGGGTGGCCAGGGGGGGCTCTGGGAAGGGGGAGCTGCTGGTGCTGCCGGCCAGGTGCCGAGCATGCCGGGAGAGGGGAAAGCCTGGGAGACTCGTTCTGAAACAAGGCTGCCCTTTTATTCTCCTTTACGACTGCATTTTAATATCCACAAACATCCCTCCCTCCCCACGCTGCTGCCAGCAGAGCCTGTATCGCCTGCACTTGGCCTGCCGAGAAACCCCGGCCAAACCCTGGGCCCCAGCACAGGGGAGAGGATTATTTCCCTCCCAGCCCCCCTCTTAATATATGTTTTCTATAGCTCTAATTGGACAGGCTTGAGCCCTGTCCAAGGCAAACACACCTGGGGGAGCCTCGCCTTACAGACCCCATCTGCTGTGCTGGGGGCTCTGCTCCCTGCACAGCCGCTGCCTGGCCCCTTTATAGGGGAGGGGGCTGCTGTAGGGTTGGGGGGGTAGGACCGCTCCCACATCAAACCACCAAACAGCCTCTGTGGAGGAGGAGAGCCCAGAGGCGGTGCAAGGAGATGGTGCAGAGGCAGCAGGGGTACCTGCAAGAGCCCCATCCCGCAGCAAGATCCCCATCCGGCGTGGAGCTGAGGTATCTCCCACTGCTAGAGTGCTGCTGCTCCCATCAGGATGCTGCAGGGGAGGGATGCAGTGGGTACCAGCAAGGCTCTGCCCTTCTGGGGTGACAGCATGGGTGCGTTAAGGGGTTGCAGCACCCAAAATCTGCATATGTGTGGGGAGGGAGAATATGGGGGCTCTCCTGGTGTCTGTTTGGATGTGGGATTACCTACCCAGTGACACCCATCTGGGAAGCATTCGGGAAGACAAGCAGAGGATATCAGCGTGCCAGGCCACCACAATGACTTGTATTGACAGCCAAATCCATGCTGGATTGAGCTTTGGGTGCTTCTTCCTGTGACTGCTGGCTTGCTTCTGGGGCTTTTTGGCTGGGCTTTTCTTGCTTCTGTTGTTTCAGGGGCCACCCCTGGTGCTCCCATTGTCAGAGGGATGAGCAGCGCTGGCACCCCCATGCCACAGTCCCATGGGTTTCACGCCACATCTGTGCCTAGCCAGGGCCAAGAAAGCTTTCGGGTGTCTCTGCTTGGCCATGTTGGGGTCCCACCTCTTGTGGGACTGGGGTGAACACCCTGACAGTGACTCAAGGAGGTGTGGAGGCACCCAGAACCCATGGCTCATCCTAGAGGATATTTCCTCCTGTCTTCCATGTGCCATCTCACCATCTCCCAGGGATGTGCAGGGAGCAGTGCAGTGGCCCCACTCCACCCTTAGGGAGGGATGCAGCACATCATCCCTCCTCCATCTGCCCCGGCACCAAGCAGGCATCGCTGCTTCAAAGTGCCCTCCTGTGGTGCCACCGGCTGCTCCAGGGAGGAGCTCTGGCTGCCACTTCACGCTCTCGAATCTGGCTGGTGCTGCGGGAATATAGGCTGCAAAGGGAAGCAGTGTGCTTTGGAATACATTCCCCCCCCCCC
>JANRGW010017635.1:33052-59289 GCA_024733675.1 Psilopsiagon aymara
CTCCTCTGGACTTGCTCCAACAGTTCCATGTCCTTTTTATGTTGAGGACACCAGAACTGCACACAATACTCCAAGTGGGGTCTCAGAAGAGCATCTTCCCTACATATATGGATGCGTGAGGCTTGTATCAGCCCTGGGGCCAGCTTATGGAAGAGTTTGTTCTGTGGGTTGCAGATGCTGCTGGGGATGAAATCCTGGGTGCAGGCTGGTACCCAGCATTGTGCAGGAAGCTGCGGCTTCACCGAAAGCCTCTGCCAGGCCGAGCTGAGCCCAGGGCCAGAAAAACATCACATATCCCAAAAGAGGAAAAGCCTTTCCCACCCTGCTCTAATCACAGGGTGGCCCAGCTCCATTGCCAGCGGGTCCCACCCGTGTCCCTGGATCCGGCACCATGCCTGTCCCCATCCTTCACACCCGTGCCAAGGGCGGTGGGGATGCAGCCCCCCCCAGCTCCATCCCTCCATCCCAAAAATAATCTCCCTGCTATAAAGAAACCCACCAGCGCTACAGCTACAGCCCGTGGGTTTCTTTACAGCCAAGAAATTATTTTTAGGAATGTCTCCGGCACGTGGCTTTGGGGAGGGGGGAGCGTGGGGATGGGGATAGGGATGGAGATGGAGTGGGGGGGGGCCTTCTTTCCCCACGCTGAATGCAGCACTGCCAGTTGGCTTGGCCTCAGAGCTGCTGGCTGCTAACAGAGCCCTCGCTGTTTTGGCCCTTGCTGATGCCTCCGATTACAACCAGGAGCCAGAGACTTCTTCCCATGGGATGAAGCAGGGGAGGGCGGGAATCAGGGAGTTCGGGTAGGAGTTTCCTGGCCCGGGTAAGAGCAGAGCCTGACCTCCACGAAGCTGCTGGCATGGTGAGGTGTGCGGTGGCCCCCCGGACCCTGAGCACAGCGTTCCACTAGTAGCTGCCAGCCCCATGGAGAAGAGAGGTGACCCTTAGGATATGGGGTGGACTTGGGCACCAATGGGGCTGTGGTCAGACAGGCATTGACAGCGGATGTTTGGATTGAATGAGGATGTACAGTGTACCTGCCTGTGGGAATGAACTGATTCCCCAGTTAGAGCTGGGATTAACCCTGTGTTTGAGTTGAGCTGGGGTTAACCCAGTCCTGGGCTGCATTAGATTTAACCCCACAGCTGGACTGAGTAACTCCATGATTGGGTTGTGCTGGGTTTGACTCCACCTTTGGACTGAGCTGAGAAGAGCCCCGCTGGGCTGCGTTGGGTTTAGCCTTGCATTTGGACTGTGTTGTGGTTAACCCTGCATTTGGGCTGAATTGAGGTTAACCCCGCTCCTGAGCTGCGCTGAGTGTAACCCCACATTTGGACTTCATAACCCTGTGTTTGGGCTGCTCTGGGTCTAACCCCACATTCTGGCTGAGCTGGGTTTAACCCCACTGCTGGGCTGAGCTGCATTTAACCACACGCTTGGACTGCACCAGATTTAACCCCAAATTTGGACTGCCCTGGATTTCATCCCATTCCTGGGCTGAGGAGGACTTAATCCTGCTCCACAGCTGCATGGGATTTAATCCCATATTTGGGCTTTCCTGAGTTAAAGCCCACTGTAGGACTGTAGTGGGTTAAACCCTGCATTCAGGCTACTCCTGGCTTTCTGGACTGCACTGGCCTCTCAGGAAAAGGCTGCAGCTGGTTTTACTGGTTTAACTGGGGTAATTCCAGTGTGCTGGGTTGCAAGGGCTGCAATTGTGCATGTGTTCATGCTGGCTTAGCCTAGCCTGGCATGAGGGCCCATGGTGCTCAGCACCCCACCAAAGTGGCACCAAGTAAAGCAGTGATTTGAGGTCCCCAAGGCACTGGAGGAACTGAGCACAGCAACTGAGGCATCACCCCAGCAGTTCTCAAGGTGGGTGCTGCTGGTGGTCCTGGGGCTTATGCATGTCCCTAGTGGCCCTGGAAGTGATGGGGGACATGCTTCTGTCCCTGCCACCACCCCTTGCTGTTCTTTCTCTGGGCACCAGTGGTTGTGAGAGTGCATTTAGGGGACAGTGCTGGCTGGTTGCAGGGTACTGTCCCAGCAGCAGGGATTGATGCTCCCCCATCAACCTGAAGCCACATGATGATGGAAGTCACCAGTGCAGGGGTGGGACGCTGAGAGGTTTCTGGTCAGATCTGCAGCCACGGGGATGGACTAAGGCCAGGCTGTGGCTCCTTAGAGCAGGGCACTGTGCTCATAAAAGCTGCCAGGAGGAGAGGGGTTTAGTGGGGCTCTGTGCTCGTAACCCTGCAGGAAAGCAAGAGAAGAGGAGCTCCTGCTGCTTGGAAATGCTGCCGCCCTTGGCCACAGGACATGTTTCCCACAGTTGGCACTGGCAGAGAGGAGGGACTGGGGTGCAGGGGCAGTGATGCTCCTCCAGCTCAGGGGCAGGAATCATAGGATCACGGGATGGTTAGGGTTGGAAAGGACCTTAAGATCATCTAGTTCCAGCCCCCTGCCATGGTCAGAAACACCTCACACTAAACCACCTCAAATGCCATCTCTAGGGCATTAGAGCTGGCCGGCATCAGGAATTGCCTGTTCAGAGAAGCTTTTTTGCAGGTAGGCGACTGCAGAAGAGAGCTGCCCAGTGCTCTTGGATCTTATTTACCACATCTCTATAGCAGCGGTGCTGTCCCAGGCCATGCTAGGGGGAGGTTAGGAGGCACTCAGCTTTCTGTGGTCAGTGGAGAGCATCCTGTTCCTCCCCACTGCCATCTTCAGCCCTGAGGCATGGCATCATCTGCTTGTGTCCCCCTCCCCACCACCCTCGGCTCTGCATGTGGCTCATTCTCTTTGAAGAAAGACTTCAAATGAAGCAAAGGAAAAAAAGAAAGAAAACCAAAACCAATGTCTTTTCAAAGCACCGAACACAATGGAAAGTTGGCCTCCCCCAGGAATCCACACTGGGCTTTGCCAGGCCACAGCAGAGTGGCCATGCTGGGGGGACTGTCACACCCCATGTAGGCATCAGAGCTGGTGCATACGGCTGTGATTTTCGGGGGTGCTTTGGCTCACTGCGTTTCACTTTGGATGCAGGAAGGGGGTCGTAGCTGGCTTCCTCCCCAGAAACTTGTGGATGAACTCAAGCAGGACAGCAGGGCTGGTGCAGGGTCGAGAGTGGCACCTCGTGTTCCTGGCTCACATCCATGGGTGCTGTGCATAGCCTGGTCACCCTGGTGACCTGAGCATCCCATGCCAAGTGAGCAGAGTCTGGCATCACTGCCCTCACTGCCGGGGCCAAGCCACAGCCCCAGACTGGGTCCCTCTGCCCCGGCCATGGCCATGGGAGGTCATCCAGTCCTAGGCAGACGCCTCTTGGGCTGGGATTAGCATGTGGGGAGGAAGAAAAGCTCTGATTGTTCCCTCTGTCCCGGCTCAGCTCCAGGACCACTGTGCCGGGACTCCCTGTCCCTGGGATGTGTCACCACTGTGCAAGCATAGAGGGATGTTTTCTCTGCCTGCGTGCTCATCCATGGGGATGCAGAGACACTAAGAAAGGTGGCCTGGCAACACATGTACATTTGTTTGCATGGCTGTTTTCCCCTTGGCAAGGAGTTTGATTGCATGGAGTTAAGGGGATCCTTTCTGGGCAGGCTGTTTGGAGCACTGCCTGGTCCAGAGTGATGGCCCAATGCCACACTGGGGCAGGCGGAGGCTCTGGGTCTTCCCCTGCTCTGCAGCTCCTTCCCCTTTTGTTTGTGGCCGTTGGGCAGGCAAAGAAGGGCTTGCTCTGTTTCTCCTCTCTGCGGTGATGCTCGGTCATGGCTTTGGCAATGCTGAGGCTGGTCATTTACTAACCCAGTGCATGTGTCCAGGGAAGGTTTGGTTCTGCCTTCCCTCATGCTGCACTGTCAGGGGTGGACAGTGCCCAAAAGAGCCCATTTGAGGCAAGGGAGCTCATAGGGAGCTGGGGTGAGGATGGGGAGCACTGGGGATAGAGGATGCTGTAGGGTGAGAGGACATGCATGGGGTCACTGGGGATATCGGGGTTGGGATGCAGCTGGGGATGGGGTCTGCAGAGGTGTTCTCTTCATCCACATAGGGACCTGGGATGCTCTGAGCTGTGCCCTCAGCTCTTCCTTTATCCATGGAGGGAAAGACACCTCTCAGCATCGTGGCTGCAAGGCCATTTTCCAGACTGGTCAGGTCTCAGTGGCCCTGAGATCCAGCAAACATGTCAGCAGAGAGCCAGCACCCAGAGCACATCCCATTGCCACAGAGCAGCATGAGGGACGATGGGTGCAGCAGCTCTGCCTTCACCCTCTGCAGTGTTTGCATGAAAACCCAGTTGGGAGAAGAAATGATTCTATTTTAAAGCTATTTCTCCCATCTCCACACTAACACACTCTCCCTGACACTCCCCCCTCTCCCTTCCCTAAGCACAATCCCCTTAACTCTGGTCCACGTGATCTTTGGAGTTATTTTTGGTTGCTGCTCTTAAGTGTATTTTAAGTCTTCTTCTTTTTTCCTTCCATCACCAAAATATTTTACTTTCAGGCCAGACATTCCCGGTTAGTTACCAGCATAGTTTTGGCAAGGACCTTTTAACTGAAGCTTCCCGGGAATGTTTCTATGGGTGGTTTGGTAGGAAAAGCTTATGACAGTCTCATGAAATTATTTGGGCTTGGGGCTTGTGTTTGAGGCTGCCTGACTTGTTCAGGGCAGGGTTGATGTGGGTCCTGCACGCCTTCCCCCCTGCACTCCCTGGTTGCAGCACATCGCCTTGTAGCTCTGTTTGCTTCACCACACTGTTTGCTCTGTGGCCATGGGCACTTGCCCACAGGAGAGGAGCCAGCATTGACTCTGGTGTGCCTTTGCTGGGCTGGAGCATCCCTCCCTGGAACCCCTCAGCTTTGGAATCAGGGTGACTGGGGGGGCATGGATTTACTTCCATGAGCTGCAGCCTGCTCTTGGGGCTGACTGTATCTATGTAAATAAACAGTTCTGCCCATTTGTGAGGGGTGGGCAGGGGGTTATTCCAGGGAAAAATGATTCAGCCTTCTGTGCCTGCTGGGAGCAGGCTGATAGGGACAGTGTGATGCTGCTGATATGCATGCAGTGATGCTGGCCAGAATAGATGCCCTCAGGTGGTGCTGGCTGGCACAGACTTGATGACACTGGCTGATGCATGTGAGCATGTGGAGGCTGGAACAGGTGCCTTAGGACAGTGTTGGTTGGCACAGACCGGGTGATGCTGTCTCAGGTGGACAGAGTGATGCTGGCTGGTATGTGCAGTACAGTGCAGGCTGGAGTGGATGCCTTAGAGCAGTTCTGGATGGGCTGGGCTGGCCAAGGTGATGCTGGATGGTAGGTGCAGAGCAATATAGGCTGGAATGGATACCTTGGGGAGTGAGGGGGTCCCGCTCTCTGGGTGCGGTTGGCCTGTGGAGACTTAGGTGCACTGAGTCAACATTCCACACCCTTCTCACTCCTCACCTACTGGTGATCTCTGAATGGGAGAAAGGGATTTCAGGGCCATTCTCCCTGAGTCCAGAGACCCTAAATGGCCTATAAGGGCACAGACCTGCACTGATCAGCCCTTTAGTGGGTGCAGGGATGGGCAGTGATGTAGGACCCCTAGTCTGCCCCACGCTTGATATGGCCAGAACTCTCACAAGCCTGTTCTCCCTGGCTGTACGAGCCTGAGCCTCTTCAGATCTAACTGCTGTCTCCTGCCATGTAAATACAGGCCAGGATTTCTCCTCAGTCGTTTCCTGCTCTGCCTGCACCACCTCAGGTCTCTGGCACAGGATGGCACAGGCAAAGAGCTCTTGATCAGACCAGCCCGTGCAGCCCCAAGCTCCCGATCTGTGTTTGCCCTGCATTCTCCCAGCATGGGGTGCTCCTTGGCAGCTAGGGACTAGATGTGACAGTGGCACAGACCCTGCCAGCTGGGGTCCCAGTGTCACAGTCCCTGTACTGTGCCCAGCGGGATGGGATGGGACAAGGGGGGGGATGCGAAGTGCCTGGCGCTGCAGGGATGCTCTGTGCTGCAGACCCTGCTGGTCACCCCACTGCAGGGGATAATGCCCTCTCCCTTTTCTCTCTGCCTCCTCCAGATGCGCAGTCCTATCCCAGGCCTGGGCAGGGTGATGGTGTTCCTCACAGCAGCCCTGGCGTCAACCTCCCTCGCCGTCCCAGAGGGCTGGGGAGAGGAAGGTGAGCCCCTGCGCAGCACCCCATGTCCCAGCCATGGGGTACCCCATTCCCCTAGTCAGGGCATACACAAAACCCCATGTCAATGGGTGCCATCTGGCCAACATCTTGCTGCAGCTGCCCATTGCCCAACTGAGACCAGTGCTTTCCAACCCCACATGGTGGTACCTATATGAAGCAAGACCCCAGAGCCAGGACCCAGCTCCCCAGGGGGGTACCCCATCCTGTTTGACACCCAGCCCTGGCACTGGTTGGTGCTAACACCCATTTGGGGATCTGTGTGTCCCTTTAGGTGTGCAGTACGGACAAGTGGGGACAGACGTGACCCTGTTGTGCACCGGTGCCCATGCTGGGTAGGTCTTTACCATGCACACCACAGGATGTGTCCAATGGGATGGCTTGCATGGCGATGCTGGGGTGACCTGCTGCCCCTGTCCTCCAACACCCCCTGCACCGTCTCTCCTCCCCAGTGCTGCGGTGCAGTGGAGAAGGGCAGACGCCGCGGCACTGCCGGAGGGCTCAGTCACCCATCAGGGAGCCTTGGTGCTTCCACAGGCCAGCCTGGCCGCTGTGGGAGCCTACAGCTGCCACGGCGAGGATGGTGGCCTCCTGCACACCGTGTCCCTGCGGCTGGGATGTGAGTAGCGTGTCCATGGGCTGGGGTGTGTTGGGGGTGCAGCCCCACCAGGATGGTTCTATGAAGGGGTTGCCAAGAGGGGACTCTGACAGGATGGAGGACCCCTCGCTGACTGTCACTTCTCACCCACCCCAGACCTGCCAGGGGTCCCCTTTGTGTCCTGCAGAGCATCCGACTATGAGAATTTCTCCTGCTCCTGGACCTCCAGCATGGAGACCTTCCTCCCCACCAGATACATCACCACCTACAGGTGATGTATCCCTATCGGGCATGGGCTATGGGGGTTATAGGGTGCCAAGGGTAACCACCAAATTGTGGTGGACATCCGACCCGTGGGTTCATCTTCTGCACCTTGGAGCAGGTTATGCTTTGGGGTGAGGAGAGCACCAAGCACATGCTTGCTCCGTGGTGGGCCCCAGCAGTGTTGAGAGGCAGCACAAGCAGGTTCCCTCCCTGCTGATGGCTTTGCCAGCACCAGAAGGGCTGTAAAAGAGAAGCAGGTCATCTGCAAGCCACTGAGTGCTTCAGCATGCTTCGGGATGAAAGGAGCCCTGACAGCATTGCTGCTTCTAATTATCCCAGCAGGCCAAATTAGCAGGCTGCTTTGAAGTGAGACAGAGCTTATAAAGCACAACCCTGCTGAAAGCTGCAGGAGCAGGGGCTGGGGTGTGTTGGGAAGGGGGCTATGGAGCATCAGGGGTTCAGCAGGGAGGGGTGGTGGGGAGCAAAGCCCATTGGGGGGTAAGGGGAGAGCAAAGCCAGCTAACGGGGAGCTGCTTTTATCAGTGTCCCTGTGCCTTTGCTGGGACCGACAGCTCTGTGCCAGGCTGCTCACCAGCAGTGATGGGCATGGTTTTAGCTCTGTGCCCCTTGCCATGTCACACATGTGCCAGTGGGGGTGCAGACGCTTTTTTGTGCCATCTCCTCATCCTCATTGTCTGCTTTTCCATCTCTCTCCATGACAGGAAGAAATCGCTGACAGGTGAAGAGAAGCGGAGGTAGGACTGAATCCCACTCTGGTCCCATTCCCTGCAGACTGGTCCCTGTCCCAGGGCCTCTGCCACTATCCACAGCAGGGTCCCCAAAGCGAGGGTTACCCGTATCCATAGGGAGAAGAGTTTGCCACAGGGCGGTCCTTTCCAGGAAGGACTTTGGGCTGGGATGGAGACATTCATTCATGCTCAGAGGGGCATGCAGAGGATCGAGGGCAGCTCAGCTGTAGCAAGGGCTCCTCCATCAGGCTCTTGGCATGGGGATGTCCCCACAGGAAACTGTCTATGCATGGCGGGTGGGGGGACACATCACCACTCTGCCTCCCTGCTGCAGGAACAAGAACGGGCACATGGGGCCGTGCCTGCAGGATCCATCGCACCCCGGCACCTGCACCGTCCATGGGTCCGAGTTCTGGAGCTCCTACCGCCTGAACATCACCGAGGTTAACCCCCTGGGCTCCAGCTTCCGCCTCCTCGACGTCACCATGCAGGCCATCAGTGAGTCCGCATCCATCCGTTTGTCCATCCCAGTGTCCATCCATCCCACAGGCAACCAGCTCTGGATGGCTGCATGGCAGCTCCCTTATCCTCTCCTATGCAGTTAAGCCAGACCCTCCGGAGGGCTTGGTGGTGGAGCCCATCCCCTTGGCCCCACGGCGGCTCCTCGTGAGCTGGAAGTACCCCTCCTCCTGGCCCAAGGAACCCCACTTCCAGCTCCGATTCCGGCTCCAGTACCGGCCCGTCATCCACCGCTCCTGGTCAGTGGTAAGCAGGGGGTGAGGAAAGGCAAAGCCGTGAGCACAGGGCAAGGAAGGGCGGTGAAGGGTGCCCCAGCCTGCCCCACAGCTCCCCTTTGTTGCATGCAGGTGGAGACGGTGAACCTGTCCGAGGTGATCACGGATGCCTTTGCTGGGCTGGAGCACGTGGTCCAAGTCAGCGCCAAGGATTTCCTGGATGCGGGGAACTGGAGCGAGTGGAGTGCTGAGGCCCGGGCAACGCCAGCCAGAGGTGTGAGGGGGACAGGCTGCAGCCCCAGCAGCCCTATGGGGTTGTGTCATCCCACCCTAGAGCCCATTCAGCACCTACACCTACCCAGCCCCTTCCCTGTGGCACCCGTTCCCCTAGATCTCACCCAGAGCTCCTGGGGTCCCTTTGAGTTGACCCAAGAAGCTGGTCCCATGAACTGTCCAAAAACTGACCCCGTGTGGGAGGCTTTTGCAAGGGGACAAAGCATCTCCCAGCCCCACAGCAGCCGTCTGGGGATTGCCCCCACAGCCTCGGGCAGAGAAAAGCTCCAAGAGTGCCTCTGACACCCTTGGGACACAGGGGCACTCTTCTGTGCTCCCCTCTGTGTATCCCTGGGGTGCTGCCCATGCTGTTGGTGGGTGTCTCTCACCTGCTCTGTCCCTGCAGACCTGGTCACCACAGCGAGTGAAGAAACCACTACAGACACCAGCCTGGAAAGCCTGGCTGAGGAGCCCTCCCAGGCTCCCAACCCTGAGCCCATCAGTGAGTAGGGATGGGGGTGATGGGCAGCAGGGCCAGGCTGGGCTCATATGTGGCTGAATGTCACGGGAAGGGTCTCCTGCCCCATGCCTGTGTGTGTTTGGGGTGCTGGGGTGTCCAGGAGCATCCAGTAGGCTCCTCTGGATGCCAGGGGCTGTGGTTTCCCCAGGCCATGACAGTGTCTCTGTCCCAGACCGCAGCGAGCCCCTGGAGAAGACGGCTGTCCTGGTGTCCCTTGGGATCTTTGCCTTCTTCGTCCTGGCTGCTGTTCTCATCGTCACCATCCTCATCTGGTAGGTTGTGAGAGGGAGAGGGCTGCGTGATTGCTATCTCCATTCCACTCCATCCCTTGAACCCTCAGCATGGGGTACCGCAGGTCCCCCTTCTGTGCTTTGGGACCCCTGCCCAAACAGGCTTGGTGCCAGCCCCATAAGGTAGTTCATGCTCCCCTTGCCCCGGTGCCACATCAATGCACCTTCCCAGCACACCCCCCATATGTGGTAATGCCCAGTCTGCCTGGGGTCTTTATCGTGAGCGCACATCTGTGGGACCTTTCTCTGTCTACCCAAAGATGCTGCTATTAATATCACCCCAAAGAGTCCTGCATTGCTGGGGACTCTCATACTCCAGAATCAGCACCAAGACCTCTCTATATACCTTTCCTGTCCTTGGGTCTCCCCATCCTACGCAGCTGGGCTGTCCCTCCCATGGTGTGGCTATGCTGTTGATCCCTGTCCCCATCCCAGCCCTGCTTTATCAGCTCCTGTAGCCCTGGAGCCAACCCATTGGATCAGCTGGGCACAGCTGGATGGGGATGCAGAGTGGAACTCCTGGGATGCGGGCAGTCCTGATGCTGAGGAGGGGCTGCTCGGGGTCCTCAGCCACCACTGCTCTGTCCCCAGGCTCCGGGTGAGGAAGCACGGCAATGACAAGACCAAACCCCACAGCTTCTTGGTTGCTGCCACCCACTTGAAGGCACTACCGAGTGAGTCAGGGTGCAGGGGCTGCGATGGGGGAATGGATGCAGGGGAGGGAGTGTGGAAGGTGCCCTCCTCAACCCCCTGCCTTCTCTCTCGGCAGAGGCCCAGATCCTGTAGTGATCCCTGGCCGATCCCTGCTCCCTGCGCCCGCTGTCCCATGCGTGGAACTTGATGCCACTGCTGGTCCCCAAGGACCCCACGCTTCCCGGGTCACCCCACGGCCATGGACATTGCCAGAGCAGCCCCCAGCACCCTGGGGATGCAGTATGGATCCTAAGGAGAGAGGCTGTGCTTCCAGAAGCTTTGGGCTGCCCATGCCCGCCTGGAGCTGTCCGGAGGCACCTTGGACTCAAGGCAACGGGGCCAGCCCTGCTGCTGAACACATGGGGATAAGAGGCTGAGCCAGCCGTACCTCACTGCCTAGTGTTGAGGGGAACTGCAGGCTCCTGGGGGTGCTGGGCATCAGTGAGCAGGGGGTGCTGAGCCCTGCCCATCACCCCTCACCAGCCTGCAGAAGGGACCCCCCATCTATCTTCCCCTTTCCCACGTGCTGTGCCTGGAGAGCATAGTGGTTCCAATAAAGGGGATAGTGTTGGCACTGTCCTGGCAAAACCAACCTCGCAGATGGAGCTGCACCAGAGGAGGAGTGAGAGGCATGGAAGAGATGCCACCCTGGGGATGGTCCCCATGTAGGTCAGTCTTAGCCCCTCCAGGCACCACTTGCTGAGTGCTGTAAGAGGATGCAGCAGATGCTTGAGACATCTCCCTTGTCCTCGCCAGCCCAGCAGCAGGGACAGGACCCTCTGCACAGCCCCTCTAACTCAGCATGTGGCCCCCTCCCCGTGCTTTGACCCAGCCTCTCTGATTGCTTCCATGTGTTGGCACCTCCCGATCCCAGTGCTCAGCGCCAGCGGCCCAACAAGATCCAGATGGGAAGGGTGGAAATGGAGGCAGCGACAGTGTGGGGAGCACGAGGAGCAGAGCCAGCGCAGGGTGGGGCCCTGCTCCTGCCCTGCTGGGGAGATGCATCACTTCCAATGGGTCCCCTTGGGCTGCCCTTGAGCTCCTTGGAGTGGGAGGCATCTTCTGAAGGGGTCATTATGGGGACTGGGATGGAGGGGACAGGGGCAGAGATGTGCCTCTTGTGTGCCCGTGGACCCCTCTGCACTTGCTGGGTGTCCCTGCACTCCCACCCCAGCTTCAGGGGCATGGGGGCTGCCCGTGCCATTGCTTGGCTTTGTGGGATCCTCGCCCCTCATTGCCCTTTGTGACCATGCTCATCCTGGATGGAGGAGTTGGGGGTCAGCCCTCCAATCTACAGTGTGCTACTGTGCTGGCACCATCCTTGGGTAGGAGCAGGGCTCCCCATGGAGCAAGTAAGGCAGTTCTCAGGTGGGACGTGTAAGGGAACAGATTCTGCCTGGGTTTCTGAGCCCATCAGCCACATCCCCTCTCCCAGGGACAACCCCGGAACTTGCCAGCTCCAGATGCTCTTGGCCCCAGCATCCAACCAAGCCAGAACCCTTTCTGATGTGCCATGGTCACCCTTGTCTCCTCATCCCCGGCATAACATGGGCAGCCCTTCCCAATTGGAAACCTGCTCTTATCACGAGCAGATCTCACTTCGCTGATGCTAAGGAGGAGCTCAGGGCTGTGATTATCCATAGGATATTGTACACGGGTGATGTCCATCTCGTACCTTTGGCTGCAGCATTTGCACACTGAGCTCTGATTTAGCAGCACCTGATGCTGGTTTAGAGGCTGACGGCTGCTTGAGGCATACAACAGTGGCTCTGGCCCCCATATGCTGCCTGTTTATAAGCTCCAGAAAGTCCAAGCGTGCTCTGAACAGGAAGGGGTCTTGTTGATTGGAGGAAGCAGAAACCACCAGAGCCTCGCGTGTCCGTGAAGGAACGTGTGCCTGCGCTGTGCAAGCTCAGGTGGGTAGATGAGAAATGTCAGGCAGAAGTGACCCATAGCAATGCTGTCTCCATGTGCCAAGCCCTGTGTGCCCTTCCATAGCTGGTTGGGGTTTTAGTGGTCGGGTAGAGGGGACACCCAGTTCCAGTAACCAGGGCAGCTTGAGGGCAGAAGATGCTTATCTGGTCTTCATCACTGTGTCCCACTACCCTTGGCCCTGAAGGGTGACCCCTTTCCTCTCTGATAGAAGCTTTAGAGATGAGACATGCTGCCATGTGGCAGCAGGAGATACGATGAGCAGATGAGAGGTCTGCATGCCACCACAAAGCCTGGTGGGATGCCCTGTGGCCCTCACTGCCCCAGCAGCCCGTACATATGATGCTCATCAGGGACCCCAAGGAAGCAGCAAGTTCAGTGCTTGTCGGGACTAAAGGTGCTTAGTGCTGGGTGCTGCCCTCCCAGCCGCCCAGGGGAGGATGGATGTGGGCGAACAGGGCTTTCCACTCGGTGCAAGGGGAGGGCAGGCATGAACAGCAATCTGGGATAAAGGAGAAGGCTCCAGATGCCAAGGGCAACTTCTCCTTCAAACCGTGGAGAAGAAAAACAGGAAGGGACCATGAGAGCAGTCCCAGTGCAGGCACCTCCCTGTCCCACCACGGGGCCAGGGCACTTGCTCCAAGGCTCGGGCTCTTTGGTGGCTCACACAGCAAGCAGGAGGCTTCCTGCTGCAGGCTGCAGCCCTGCCCCGAGGAGGCAGAGGCACTTCCAAGCTTGCTGCTGTATCCCACCCTCCCCGGGCGGATGCTGTGCCAAGATCGCTGGGGGAGCTAGGACAAGCCTGGGGATGCTGAGGCTGTGCCAGGCCAAAGCAGCCTGTGGGCTGCATCCACAAGGATCAGCTTCCTGGCATGGCACAGGGACCAGTCCAATGTCAGCAGAAGAGTGAAGGAGAACATGGCCTGAGTCTTGCTAAGGGTACAGAATTTGCAGCAGGCAGTGTTACACACCAGGGAAGGTCCCCAGCACTGAGGTGTGCAAAAGTCCATGTCCATCTATCCAGCACAGGGTGGCCCTCTCCAGAGCATCTTTGAGGCAGGGGCTGAGGTGCACCAACCGCCCAGCTGAGCACAGGTCTTGTTTGGGAAAGTAATAGCGAGCAGGACAGAGGATGTGGGTGGATGTGTAGCAGTTCCTGGGCTGTTTGACTGCACTAACCCTGCCAAATCCAAGCTATCCCTCATGCCTAGCTCCTCCTGTCCCTGCCTCACTGCCAGGATCAACCCGCATCTTGCAGCAGAGGAGGCGGGTTGCACAGGGCTGTGAAGCAAAACAGTCTCAATTTACCTCTCATGGCTGCTCCAGCTTCCTTCTCCAACACATGCTGAGCCAAGGAAAGAAGCAAAAACAGCTCCAGCAAATCTTGGAAACCACACGAACACGAAACATATATATCATGAGGTGAGGGGAAAAAGGAAAGGATATGTATGCAGTCAGTGGTTCAGCAGGGAGAGAAGGATGCATGGGTTGAAGGAGGGAGCTGTGCAGATATATAGATGGATGCATGGATTGCTTGGATAAGGAAGGGATGGATATATGGATGGGTGCATGGATGTATGGATGAACACAGGTAGTTTGGACACCCAAATGCCATCCAAAGCATCAAAGATTCTCATTATGCAGAGGTGACTTTTAAGGACATCTGGGAGGTCAGGTGTGTAAGGGAAGCCCATGGGCAGAGCAAGGATAGCGTTTGGGAACAAGACACAGTTGTGACCCATGCACCCAGTCCCCATGGAAGTGGCATCGCAACTGACGAGACAGAGCCCAGTGTGTTACCAGTGCAGGTCCTGAGAGTGTCAGGGGAAAGCCTCCCATTTCCAGAGGGGCAGCATTCCCGTCAGGACCTGCTTCCGTCTCAAGCTGTCTGGGCATGGGGAGTGGAGGAGCAGCAGGGATTTACCCTGGGGATATACAGTGAATACAAACACAAATGCTTTAAAAACCCAGTGCTGAGCACTCACCCCATCCATAGCCTTCATCTTGCCTGAACATCAGACAACTCTGCTTGTGGTCTCGCTAGAAGGTCCAAACACACAGCCTGGAGGAGACTTCTGAGATCACCTATGCTCCCTCTTCATCTGCCTTCCTTTCTAGTTGTCGTAGACCTGCAAACGTACCCATCATCCACTCTGTCCTGAAAGAGAGAAGGGGAGACACTTGCTAGGCCAGATGTGCTGGAGCCCAAACAGATGTGGAGAGAGGAGGGACTGAGACATCTCTTACCGCTGCCCCCTTGCAGGCTTCTCCCTGCAGAAATAAATGGGTTGTTTCTTCTCTTTCTGGGGCTGGCTTCTTCCCTGCCTCCAGGATGCTTTCTGTCTTTCACAGCCAGGAAGCACCAAGCACGTGGCCCCACAGATGCTGTAAAGCTAAAGCCAGCAGCTTAGCTGCTCCCAAGCACTGCTGCTCGTGATGCTCTCAGGATGGCTGCTCTCTTCTCAATTGCACTGGAAAGAGTCCTGCTGTCCAAGCACAAGTTCCCAGTGTTTTGTGTGCCTGCCATGAAGTGTGGTGGCACCGGGGGACACACGCAGTCACACTGCTTTTCACCGCACTGCCCACCGTGCATTCCCCATGCACGCATCCCATAATCATAGAATCACAGAATGGTTTAGGTTGGAAAAGACCTTAAAGCTCATCCAGCTCCAACCCCCTCTCATGGGCAGGGACACCTTCCACTAGACCAGGTTGCTCAAAGCCCCATCCAACCGGGCCTTGAGCACTGCCAGGGATGGGGCAGCCACAGCTCCTCTGGGCACCCTGTGCCAGTGCCTCAGCACCCTCATGATAAAGAACTTCATTCTCCTTTGCTGTGCAATGTGAGGACTGTGTCTCCTCAATGCTGCCATGTCACTTGCTCAGAGGAAGTGACCTTCTCCTTTCCCCATGGCAGAAACTCCATCCTCTCCTCCAGGTGCCTCCAGAGCTGTGTGGACTGAAACAGAGCAGGACACACTTTGGGAGCTTCTCTGGGGAGGGACAGGCCCGAGTTAAATGTGACTCTGGGAGTCTCCTGTGGCTTTGCAGGGTTACAACACACGAGGCCCTTCCAGCATCCAAGAAGCTCCCAGCCTTTGCACCACACTGGGAGATCCACCAGATGTGGCAGCGGCTGAGCTCCAGATAGAGCTGGGCATTGGCATAGTCACCTCTGTGCTGATGGGTATGGAAGTGGTAAGGTGATAAAAGTGCCAGATCTCCTGAACCAGGAGGATCCGCTGACCTGGAAGGCACTGATCCCCAGGGGAATGCTGATCTGTAAGGCACCTATATTTGGGAAGATGCTGAACTAGAAAGCACTAAAGGGAGGGAGGATGCTGATCTGGAAGGATACTGCCATGGGAATCCTGGGGATGACAGCCTAGAAAACACTGATTCCCAAAAGAATCTGGAAAGCACTAATTCCCAGGGTGATGCCAACCTGGAAGGCACCATCTATAGAGGACATAGTGCTTTCTCCACTATTCCAGAGTATGGTTTTTATCTTACGCTGGGCATCAGCTCAGCCAGGGGCCACTCCAAGGGCTTGGGCTGTGAATCCACACTCAGGGAGGCATCCGTGGCGGGCTCCAGTGGGCACAGTGAGATGCCTGCAGGAAGCTGAGCCAGCACCAACTCTCCCACTTTCCCTCCTTTCCAGAGGTCCCTGCTGGTTTTGGGAGCTGCTGACCAGCTATGGCAAGGGGGAGCACGGCTCCCAGCTCCTGCCAAAACATCTTCAAGCCCCATCCTCTTGCAAGCAAATGCCCAGACCCCATTTTCCCACTAGATGGCAAGCATCGCCTTCAGAACAGCCTTTGGAGGAATTACGCCTTCCGGGGAAGGATGACAAAACCCTTCCCCAAGGCAAAGCCTGAAAGGGCCTGAAGCTGCTCCGGAGCGGGGCAGGGACCCGTGGCATGCTCCTCATTTTGCCTTTTTCCATAATTTCTTATGTTATTTTCCTTTCCCACCCACCTGGTTTCTCCCTCGTCCTGAAAAACCCATGCCTTCCCTATACTGGAGGAGCTGAGCACCCCAGGCATGCAGGATAGGCATCTGGTTAGTCCTGCATAGCACCTTGAACTCCTACAGCTCAAAGTGAAACCCAGAAGCTTTGCTGGGAGTTAATTATGCTGTGGTTTGCAAGCCAGATGTGTTCTTATTCCTCCTTGCAAGCCCTCAGGTCCATGGGCAAGCTAGGTATAAATAAAGGAGGGAGGGATGAAGGCGGTGCAGGTGGATGTACACACTTGCCTCAGATCTTCTGCCAGCTCAGATGTGTTTCCAGGCTTGTGCATGTTGTTTGAATTCAGCCCCAGGTTTTCTCATGGTCTCTGTATTAACCTGGTGCTGTTTTCTGCGTGCTTGCTGCTGGCTGCACTACTGCAGTGTGGTTAAACATGATGTGTCACAGCTAATGAAGGAGATGACCATGGATGGTAAACGTTTGAAGAGGGTAAATCAAGCCAATTGGGCAAGGTCAAGGGAGAAGTGTGCCTCCTCAGCTCTGTCCTGTGTGGGAAAGGGCCTGTGGAAGGTCAGCATCCCCCAGCAAGAGAGAATGGTAAAGACCCTGAATGCAGATCCTCCTGCAGAACACCCAAGCCAATGTGTAGGTACCTTCACCTGGGCTATTAAAACAGCCCTTTAAGAGAATGGTTTGATTCTCAAACAAAAGACTGACCTCTGTGTGGCCAGAGGGGATGGCAATCACCTGCAGCGCAGAGACACAGAACCAGAAGTAAATGATGCTGCTCAAAGCACTCCTTGGAGTACCTCAACAGGACTCTTGGCCATTCAACAGCATGCTGCCTGCTTTTGTGGCAAACCTGAGATTCCAGAGCTCAGCACTGCCTGGACAGGAGCCCCAGGGAACCCCAAAGGCCATGTTCCCAATGGCAGCCCACCGCAAGCATTAGTCAGCCGATGGCAGCAGCTCTGTTTCCTCCACAAACAGCTCTGGAACCCTGCATCTGGCAGCATCCTCTGCCCTTGCTGCCCCCAGCATTTCCTGCCTGGGGACATCATTTGGTGTCATTTACACGTGGGTGAAAACCATTCTTTAGGCATCCTGGCCAACTTCCTTCAGGAAGGGATTATTGCCTCTTCCTCTGTGAAGGCTGGGAAGTCCCTATAGCGGCTAGTTATTCTCAGAGAAAGATGTGGAAAATGAAAGAAAGAGGGTGACTGGAGAATAGAAACCGAGGGAGCTGTCCGGAGCCCATCTGCAGCGTGTGGCTGAGCGCAGCAAGCCACTGACCCACAACGACAACCACTAAACCACGAGCAGAGCAGGTAGAAAGCCCTTCTGGCCCTTTCCAGCGTAGCCAGGCTCCCTGCCAGTCCTGGTGTTGGCATGCACTGATGCCTTGGGATGTGGGATAAGGAGCAGTGATAATATGATGGTGTGGGGTTTAGGGCATCCCTGTGGCCTGAGGCTTCCCCAACCCTTTGCCAGTCACAGCCTCCCAAGGCAGCAGAGCAGCACTTCAGCACAGATGTGGCTGCATCACTCCTGAAGGCAGGATTTTGAGATCAAGGAGGGTTTGCTGCTGATGCGAGGGCATCAAGGAACGGACAAATCCCATTGCTAAGGATGCCACATCTTTGCCTTCATGAATGCCTGATTCCAGCTTTACTCCACATCCTGGAAGCAGTTCTGGCCCTTTCCTGTAGGCTCAAGGTTCTGGGATTTTCATCCTGTGTGGTTTTCACTAAACCAATGCTTCTTGCCTCTGCATGGCATCTCCAAGCAGTAACACACTTTAGACACTGGTGGAGCTGCACTGGAGCTAATCTGGGTAAGGATCCCTGTGGCCTTTCGCAGGGGTTTGGCCATGAGCGTAGTATGGGGCAGTGGAGGCAGAGGCAAAGGGGCTGTGCTGGGGAGCTGTAAGGCTGTGCCTTCCCTTCCTGCCAGTCCAGATCCCCCTGCAGGTGATGGATGAGAGGCATTAGCAAGCAAGGTACCTGAGGGGGCTGCAGAAATGCTTTTGCTCTGTGCAGAGCTGAGGGATGAGCCTCTCCATACCCATCTACCTTGCTCACCAGGGGATAAAGCCAATAACCCACCATGACACTGAGAACCCCAGCAGAAGCATCCTGCAGAAACAAACACCCAGGACTACACAGAGAGGAGCAGGGACCCTCCAGAAAGATCTATGCTAGTTGGGCTTGTTCAGCCTGGAGGAGAGAAGGCTCCATGGAGACCTTGGATCAGCTTCCAGTGCCTACAGGGGCCGACAATAAATCTGGAGAGGAATGTTTTACAAGGGCATGGAGTGACAGGACAAGGGGAATGGCTTTAAACTGTCAGAGGGAAGATTTAGATTAGACATTAGGAAGCAGCTCTTCACTATGAGGTTGGTGAGGCACTGGAATAGGCTTCCCAAAGAAGCTGTGTCTGCCCCATCCATAGAAGTGCTCAGGCCCAGGTTGAATGGAACTGGATGAGCCTTCCAACACAAACCATCCTATGATTCTAAGAAATCAGCTCTGCTGGGGACTGCTTTCAGGCCCCTGGCCAAGATGCATGTGATAGTCAGCCTCCACCTTACTAAACAATTTTCACCCTCCTTGGCTGCCCCCAAGTTGCCTATTGGGAATGATGCTTACCCTTGGGGTCACTGCCCAGGGTAGTGAACTGGTCCACAGTCAGCCAAGAGTGGTGCTGAGGGTGTTATAACACAAGGGGAGATTTGCTTCAGTTACTGTGACCCACACAGCAGCCCCAGTGCCCTGCAATGGGCACCACTGAGTCTTCAGGGGACCCTGGGACAGTCAAGAAGTTCAGACCCCTACCTGTAGCATGGTTAAAGATACCTGCTGAGTTAAGGGACCCATTGGAAGGATACCTGGAAGGAAAACACACACAAACAGGATAGCAGTCTGCTGCAGCCAAACAGGAGGGGATTCCAGAAGAGACCCAAGCCTCAGAGTGGAGAAAAGACAAAGGAATCGGTGGTTTTGATGTCTCAATGTGTTAGTGGGCTCCTCTTCCTGCAGGATTTTAGCTGTTTGCTTATTCTTCTTGTATAGCCACGTTGGCTCTGCTCCAGGGCCAAGTCTTTCTCTATCCTTTTTCATCATGATCCTTTAAAGGCAGCAGTTCCTAAGCTGTGACCTGGGGATCTGTAATGAAGATCTCATAGGTGATCTACAGGCCTGCTTCACCTCTGTAGTGCTCCCTGCTCTGCAGGGCTGGAAACCCATGGAGAGATGTAAGAGCTGACTGGGGTTGGGAGCCCAGAGGAAGGGTATTGGTGTCTGAAGGGTCATGGTTTCATTTCCTCCTGAAGGCAACCACTTTGAAGAGAAATACCCAGACAGGATCTGCTGCCTTCACTGGAGCATCGATTACAACGGGAACTGAAAGTTCCCCTTGCACAGGCTCTGGCACAACCCACTGCAACTAGTACTGTGGCTCCCTCGGCACAACAATCCTCATGTCCTTCCTCAAAGCACAGCTGGGATACAGAAATAAAGTAAGAAAAGCTGAAAAAAGACAGTTGCAGTGAAGCTGGGTGTCGGGAGCAGCAGAAGCCACATAAGGTGCAAGGAGGGGGTGCTACCAGGTGTGTCCTGGTCACACCATAGGAAGCCCAGGTTCTTAATGTCTCTACGATCTGGATTTTCCATGTCACACACCTCTCCTGATCTCCCAAGCTTTGCTGAGAGCTGTAAAGGAGATGATCCAACCACCGCTGCCCCTCTGCTCGCTATTCAAGGCAGGATGCAGAGTGACTAAGTACCTCTCCAGCCACACAATCCATCAGCAGTAAAGGGCAAATTAGCATCACTGATATAAAAAGAGAGAGGGCAGGACTGACGCATGGGGGTTGCAAGTGTTCCTTCAGAGATGGGCCATGAGGATGCTCAGGCCTCTGGAGCATCTCTCTTATGAGCAGAGATTGCAGGAGCTGGGCCTGTTCAGTCTGGAGAAGAGCAGAGTGAGAGGGGATCTCATTAATGCTGATCAATATCTGGAAGGCGGATGGCAGGAGGATGGTGCCAGACTCTTGTCAGTGATGCCCAGCCATAGGACAAAGATCAATAAACTAAAACACAAGAAGTTTCTGGAGTCATTCAAAACGTGCCTGGATGTGTTCCTGCGTAACCTGCTCTAGGTGGGCTGAACTAGATGATCTCCAGAGGTCCCTTCTAATGCTAATGATTCTGAGAGTCTGTGATTCAAGGATACGAACCTGCATCATACCAATGAGAGTATTTACGTAAATGCACCCAGGGCTGATTAATCTGCAAACCTGAGCAGCTTGTAAAAAGGGGGGTAAAGTGCTGAGTTCTCCCTTGATCATTCAGATTTGCCTTCACTCATGGTTTTTTCCTTTTCCCCCGAAGAGTTACCAGGCTAACTTTGTGTATCTTTTGCCCAATAAAGATATTAAAAGCCTTTTAATCTACTGCTGCATAATCAGTGGCTTATTTCAGAGCAGAGGTGAATGGTGCTGGTGTGAGACATCAGCTGTGCACGGCTCAGAGCTCAATGAAAACATCCTTGATTAACAGGGAAGCATTCAGTGGCACGCACTCGCTGCAGGCTGGGCAGGCTAGCCTTGCCCCATCCCTGCCTTTCAACATCCTCACATGAATACAATCATAGAATCACTGATTTCCAGCCTTCAAGATCGTGAGGTCCAACCTCTACCCCAACACTGCCAATGCCACCACTTAAAGATGTCATTAAAGGCATCATCTACAAGGTCTGTGGACACTTCCAGGGATGGTGACCCCACCAATGCCCTGGGCAGCCTGTTCTGTTGTCTCGAGAGGGTCATGCTCAGCCTAATGACAACTGGCTATGCACACTAGGAGGACGAGGTGTATTTCCACAGTGTCATCAGGGATGAAGCCAATGAACTACACTAAGAAATGTCTGGAGCACTCTGAACGCCAGCTCTGAACTGGTGCATGCTGACATGTACCAGCACTGGAGGTTAAAACAGAGTAGCAGAGACACACCAGGATAGAGATTTTGGCTTCCTCCCATTCTGTCTGTGTGCTGCACAAGCTCTTTACAGTGAGCAGCATGGCATGTACAGACATCCCCCATGCTTATCTCCTTCTGCCTCCCTGCAGCCTCCTCTGGTGCTGAAGGAGGTTTGGGAGATGCTTTCTCCTTGCTCTATATCTGTTTGAGAAGGGAGTTGTTGGGAGCAAGGCATGTGGACCCATCCCAGCACATCACAGGTCATTGAGATAGTGTCTCCAGCAAAGAGAAAGCAGGGCTCACTTGGACTGGAGGAGCGTGGCAGTCTTCTGCTGGGATTTTAAGACAGTGGAGAAGGAAAGAGAGCACTGAAGCATTTGCCATGGCCAGTGCCAGCATTCAGTACCATGGCTTGGGCTTCCTGCTCACTGCAAGGAGCATCAACATGCGGACACAGGGCCATGCCAGCCACATGTGCATGTCCATACCACACAGGAATTATGACTCTTACTGGTGGTGTCCAGAGACTCAGACCTACAGTTGACTTTGAAGGCTTTACAATCTTATCTACATAGACAAGGCAGACAATGAGGGAAGAGTTGATCTGTTGCTCTGTTACACAGGGAAGGAGATGATAGACAGAAAGTGACACACAGAGCATGGCAGAGCCACAGGAGAAGGATGATCCCATTGTCACTAAGGAGCAGAGCTCTGTAGCATCATTCCCCTCAATCAAGGTGCTTCTGGAGCTCAGAGCTGCAGCCACATCTGCCTGATAAAGTCTCTGACACAGGCAGATGTCAATCTGTTCTGCTGGGACTGCTCCTCCACCATGGGAAGTGTTAGTGTCTTTCCACAAGATGACCACAAACCCTCTGGCCCCTCCAGAACTGGTGCTGGATGCAGCAACAGCAGCCACAAGAGATTTAGATGAAGGGCAGGCATCTCTCAATGCACCCCCTTACTTTGTGCCCATCTCTGAGGCTTGCCACATTCACCCAAGCATCCCCATCCCCACAAATCACTCTCTTTTTACACTGAAAAGGAAAAAACCCAACCACAAACAACCAAACCACAAATACTCAGTACATGTTGGAGTGACACATCATCAGGTTTTCACTCCACAGATGTGGTGCACTCACTGCAGCGACAGCAGCTCTCTCACAAACCAGACCTGTCCCCCACCAAACCTCTCTGGGCAGCCAGGACTCAACGGTTCCTCTGCTGTAAGGAGCTGAGATGCCCGTTGTGGTGAGCAGAGAATGACACAGCGAGCACTCAAACAGCCTGCCCTACCTCACGCATCATGTCCTGAGCCCTGGGTCGCCCTAGATAACCTAAGGCAAAGTCATCTCCAGCTTGTTTTTCTCTGCTGTGAGTTCCTGTGGGTCTCCGGGATGCGCTGGCACAGACCCAGGGCTGGGAATATCCCTGTGTGACAGCTAGCCTTGGACTTTGCCTGCCCAAACAAAGACAAGAAGAGGCTCTGTGGTGCCTTCCTTCTCCTTCCTGGTGGGTGGCTGCCTTTTTCTGTTGTACGGGATTTTTCGGGAGGCAGGGACATTTGGTTAAGCATTGCTAATGCAGGGCAGGGAGCCAGGAGAGCTCTTGTTCCCACAGGACACGAGGTCAAAGGACCGGCACACTCCATCCTGGGCAGCACTCACTGCTCCTCTGCCTGCAAGCCACTTCCTCAGCATGTGAGAAACAATGGGTGGGTGAAGCCCTCCTGGGGGTGAAAGGCAGGGAAGAGCCTCTGATGGAGGCCTTCATCCCAGTGGTGCTGGGATCCTAGCAAGCAGGGTGTTTGGGAAGGGAAGCAGCGAGGGAGCTCCATCCATGGAACACCATGGGAGCCTACGGGGCCAGTCACGACATCAGCATCAACACGAAAGGTGGGAACAAGTTAATGACACTCTGTGATGACTCAGAGGAGCAGCAATGTACCTTACAAGAATAAATAGATGTAATAGATACTGGGTGAAATTTATCAGTGCAAAGGGCAGAGGAACAGCTGAGCTTGGTAAGGACAGGGGCTGTATTACTCTGTCTCGCTCTATAGCTGAGACCACAGCTGGATACATAGGAAATGCACAAAGATCTGAGAAAACCAGATCCATCCTTCCCTGCCACCCCTTCCCGGCACTCAGGAGTTACTAGTGCAGGAGTTTTCCCTGGTGGGGCTTGCGTGGGACCCATGGGCACCAGCCCATGATGAGTTTGTCTATACTTTATACGCTCCCCTCAAACACCCTGATTGTAGGTTTCCATTACCTGTAGAGGGTTTGAAAAGGGCACTCCTGATTGCTTTAAACCTGCAGTTTAAGCCCGATCATTTCAGGGATGGAAACAGCTCATGTCAGGCCTAGGGACATTAGCACAGGAGCAGGAGGGTTTCAAAGTGGATGTTTGTAACCAAAATTGAGGTGCTAGTCCTGGGCCAGCCCCCATGAAGCAAGAGGAGGCTTTTAAAGACCTTCAGGGTTTCAGGGGGATGCAGTAGACATCTAAGGGAGCCGTGGCAGCATGGAGGGGAGGGAGCTCAGTCCTTAAGCAGGCGTCAATGTTATATTCACAGTCTATAGTCGAGAAGTCCTGGACCTGCTGCCCTCCCAAGAGCTTCCCTTTGAAGTTGACTTGCCCTGCTAGCACTGTGGCCGTGCTTGGAGCTGCCTGAAGGAAGGATCTGTCTGCCTTTTCCTTTCCCATCCCTCTGACTGCCATCCCGATGACTCCCCTCTTTGCTTTCCTGTAAGAAAGGATTCACAAGCATGGAGCCAGCCTGCCTTATCAGACAAGAGGAGCCAGCCAGGGACTTTCCAGTTTTTGCTGCTGTGCCCTGGTAGGAATACCAACCTGGTGCATCTTATTTGCTTCAGAAACATCCCCTGCTCCCCTGCGTTGTGCTGCTTCTGCACTCTCGGCAGCTCTGCCCCCACAGACTCCAGCTTTACTCTTTTTCATGGCTTTTCCTGGCCCTGGTCACTCTCTGCCTGGAAATCCTTGGACAGCAGCATCTCACAGGAAGGCCGGGAAGGAAGATGCTGCCTCTGGGGCAATGCAGACCACTGATCCAGCGGCAGTCTCCCAAAGACACAAATGTCATGGCCCCCCCTGCTCCCTTTGCAAGGAGCTGATAAAAAGGCTCACTTGGTAATTTCTACATTCAACATCAGAGCTGTACCCAGACTTAATCTCCTGGCTTGCAGAGAAAACCCTTCATAGCAGATCCTTATGAAACCACTGCAGAATTACCTGCTCTCCATCTCCACACACACTGTCTGGAGCAGGAGAACAGCTTCTAGAAGAGAATAAGCAGTCAGGACTGCTCAGACTGGGATGCACTGACCCAGAAGGCTTATGTGAGTGCAACCAGAAATAGCCTATGAAGGGTGAGTAGTAGGAATCCCTTCTCAGACTGAGCTGAAGAGGTTCTGGGAGCAGGGAGAGCAATGATTCTCTTGAAGCCCAGCCAGAGCTCTTGTAGAAATGCACTACAGGGTCACATTTGCCGGGGTTAATGCCCTGTTAAAAGAGTTTCTTCTCTCCCTGCGTTTGCCTGCATGCAGAACGGGAAAGCCGGTAAATCTGATGCTGTAAATGAGGCAGAGCCCCTCTGGATAGCTGGAAGCTTCTCATCACAGCCTTGTCCCAGCTGCCAGCACAGCCCATGATGGATGGCCCCGGCATGTTCTGACACACCATAGCCCCCTCCAACATTTACTTTAGACAGTTGCAGCACAAGGAAGACAAATGAGATCCAGAGAAACCCAACCTGCTGTTGGCCCCCTCTGTTCCATTTGCATGTCTGTTTTCTCCTCCAAGGCCATGTTTCTCCTTTGTTTAGGGGCATGTCTGGCTTCTGATCTTGCTCCAAATGCTTTTTTTGCTCAAGCCTTTCTTCAGTCTGTTAGTGCAGTTAGCACAGACACTCCAGGGCCCACTTTGGGTAAAAATCCCTTGACTCTGAAGCTTCAGACCTTGCACCAGCCCAAAACCATAGCTTCCATTTGGTACTACCCAGCAGGCCAGGCAGTGCACACTTCCTGCCAGACAGACACCCACCGCTGCATCCCACTCCATGATCCTCAAAACCTCACAAGGGTGAGGATAAACTGCCAGGTAGAAAGGTCTCCAGCTCTCTGAGCTCTCAAAGAGACAGAACCCCTCAAAGGCTTCCTTTTCCTATGACCCCTGAGCTCTGCCCTTGCTCAAGCCTGGATGAGCATCAGGATCCTGGTGACAGCACCCAGATGCTTGTGCTGCACGGTGTCAGCGCTGCACGGAGCCCATCCCTGCAAGGACAGGTGGTCTGGGAAGCATTTGGCAAGATAGGAACAGTGTGTCCTGCCAGCTAGCCCTCCAGCTTCAAACCACCCTTTGTTTATCTCCGAGCAAGGCTCCACAGCTGCTTTCAAAAAGCACTTGATGATGAGCATTTTGGCTTCACGTTTGCCCTGAAGAGCTCTTTTCTTTCCTCTCTTCGGGTTCCTTTCTCTTTTTTTCTCAACCCAAACTCAGATCTTGCTGGTGAAAAAGGCTGAGAAGGCCCTTGCCAGGAGCACGAGAGCATGCTGCCCATGTGGTGACAGCAAGGACACTGTTTCCCATCACTGATGGTTCACGTTCTACCATTAGTGCCTGCGCAGCCTGCTCCACTTCAGAGGAGCCACACAAGAGCTGTTTCCTTCACCCCAACTTGCCAAGCTGTCTCTATGCTCCCAAGGCACCTTCATCATGTAGGCACCAGGTCAGGTCTAGATTTACATAAGGGTTTCTTGAGGGCAAGGGCAGCTTCACATCAAGCACCCAACAAATGAGTGGGGACTTCAGTGTATGACTTTGCTTTCCCTTTACTCTGCTCTCAGGAGACCCTCCCTGCAGTTCTGCACCCAGCTTCAGGATCCCCAACACAAGAGGGCCATGGAGCTGTTGCAGCAAGTCCAAAAGAGACAATGGAGATGCTGCGAAGGATGGAGCAGCTCTGCTCTGGAGCCAGGCTGAGAGAGCGGGGCTGGGGCAGCATGGAGGAGGGAAGGCTCCTTAAG
>JANRGW010017636.1:5276-24786 GCA_024733675.1 Psilopsiagon aymara
TCAAAATGCATTGCAAAACTAATGCACTTTTTTTTTTTTTTTTTTTTTTTTTTTTATTGGTTGGGTTGTTTTGGTTTGTTTTTTGTTTGGTTTTTTTTTTCCCCACAAAACTGGCATGAGTTCATTGCATTCAATTATCAGACAAATTGATTGCACTCAGTTGGCAAGACAATTTGCTCTCAGGTCTAAATGTTGTAAAATTAATTTGTCTGGCCCGAATACATGCTACATCACATAGAATTAATATGATATCCGAGTAGCATATATCTGTTTTTGAAGTCTACAAGGTCCTCTTTTTAAAAAGAGAATTAAAAGTGAACAGAGCAACAGGCCTAGAACAAGACTTCAAATAAAAAAGTTGCAAGAAACTGTACAAATCCATCCAGACAGCAGTTCTTCCTTTCTTTGAAAACATAGAACACATTATTAATAATAAAGAATCCTATTTCAGGAGGTTTCTTGCTGGTAAACTTAGGTTGTTTTTGCTTTGAACTGTACCTATGCATGGCAGAATTAATTGCTACAATGTACAGTGCTGCAAGCTGCACCAAGTGCTCTGAACACTGAATATTGCATTAGTAGTATAATAAGCCTGAATAATTTTCGCACAAAAGTACTATTTTTAAAAAACTGGTTACAATTAACATCATTCTACAAGTTGCATATTTTGCTTACATGCGACTTATATTTCCCTGTACTTTTTCTACTCCATGATGACGTACAAAAAGCTGTATTTCAGCATAAATGAAAAGGACTTTCCTTTGAGCTCAACAGGAATAATTTTCTGTGAAGAGCCTATTGAAGGATTTTTAAACAAGGGGTTATTATTTTTTTTTCTTCAAAGGTTTTATTTTATTTTATTTAAATATATGTTTCTACATATTTCCATGTAAATCTAAATTCTACAGATCGTTTACTGCAAATTTCAGTATTATACAAATTGCTCATAGTTTGTGTAGTACAAATATAGCATTCTTAACCGTAGCTTTAAATAAACTAACACCTTCAGTGTGAAACAAATGATAAAGACTGAATGACCAATTAGTCAAACTCTAATACTTCATAAGGAAACCTACTTTAAGATTTGTTCAATTCAATTTTTTTTCACTTTAAAACCCATTAAAGACCTTTAAGGTTTAGGAGCACTGTTCTCCAGACTTTTGTTTTTCCATTTCTTAGTATTAGCTTGGGCTTTGTTTTGCCTTTTTTATTTGCAGCCTTAAACCTGATAAAACATACTGTTCATGGTAATAATGTTTTACATTCCTCTCAAGGGAATGAAAGACGTCTTTAAGGGGTCTCCAAGATCCCGCAAGTGGATCAAAGGAAATCCAAACAATTGAAGCAGTCATTCTCAAGCAGTCTGCTGCTTGTTCCTCCTGAAAACGCTATATATTTTTTCTACAGTAAACCCTTTATATTCTTTCTATCACTCTGCAGGTTATTGTGTTAACAAATAATGTAGTGTGCTTTTAGTGGTGCTCTGACACTATATCACATGACAAGAATTTTGGAGTAATGCAGCTGTGCTGTATTTGCCCTCAAATTCATCTTTTCAAAATGGATTACCTTTAACTACAAAGAATTCAGCGATTGGAGATAGATCTCTAAGGGATCTCCCCAGACAGCAAGCTCTTAACTGTGTCACCACAGTTACCAGGCTGCTGAGTGGTACCTTGTTCAGCCCCACAATTTAAGAAGGGCACTGAAGAATAGCAGCAGTAGCAAAAAGAGACTGGAATACTGCTATACCAGGGGCAGAGGGGAGACTGGAGTAAAAGAACATCTGTGTCCACTGGAAACAGAGAACTTGATCAATGCTGCTACCTAGGAGTGAGAAACCAGGCAGCTTGGTGCTAGTGGACATCAGAAATGGTGGGTACTGCAACAGGTAATATTCCCCTTCCAAGAGCAGTGAACAGAACCTGATGAAAAAAACATCTGCTAAAGCATCCAATACAGCTCTTGAAGCACAATGGAAAAGTTTGACCTGTTTCTTCCACAATAGGACAACATGGCAATGAAAGGTTTCTCTGGCTGCTATTAGTCAGAAGACTGTCTAATCTTAAATCATTCCTGTTTTCTAAAATCTGCTGTTTCCAAATTATATTTATATATCCTTCACCCATGGCTTACCACTTCTCTGTCCAGAACACTTGCTCTTTAAGAGAATCTCTGAATTAAAATCAGGAGTCAAATAGACTTCCATTTTTCAGAAATGCATCATTCTTCATTTTAGAAAGACTCTTGTAAACAATACCTTAATCTTACCTCCGCCACTTATCTTATACCCTTTTTCTCTCAGGCTCCTCAGAAACATCCTCTAACTACACTGGTTTTTGCCCTTCACTTCTTTTGTACCCCCATTCATTTCAGTGTCTCTCAGTATAGTTAGAGAGTCTTCACTGATCTCTTTTTGGCCAGATCCAAAGCATGCTGGGGACTGCGATCTGACAGGTGATGTTACTTGTCTTCTAAAGCAGGAAATTGGAAGAAGGACTGTGGACTCTCCATCCTGTAAATCATGCAGCGGTCTGGAAGACGTATTCTGATCTTGAGGAACAGAGCCCATCTTCAGACTGCTGCTGTTGCCTAAGGCAATACATCAGAATATGTATCCTGGCTCTGGTGTCAGACACACTGTCCGTAATATTTTTAACACGTGAGGTTTACTAATTCAAGGATGAATTTGGCCCATTGGTTTAAGAATACAAATCTTTCTCATGCAGACATTAGTATGGACATCACCAATATTGTTGCATAAATACTTCTTTCACTTCATGATGTAATCTTTGCTACTCTTGCTAGTCTTTGCCCCTATGGAAGAGACAGTGAAACAGACCATAGAAATCACCTCACTTTATTTTGCTGGTCCTCAATGGATTTATGACAGTAATTTGAAAAAAAAGCTTTCTACAGTATATTCCAAATACCACAAGTTCTCAAAAAGAAAGAATAACTTACTGAGAGCATTAGGCTCACATCTTTGTAGCCCCATTAAAAATTCTATATAAGAATTAAAAATCCTGTAAAATTATACTTGCATTGAAAATGATACTTAAAATATGTATTATTTCTTACTTTGCCTCTGGTAAAGCAAAATCAAAAATATTAAAGAACATATTTTTATATATTTAATATGATGATATTTTAAATGCTGTCATTATCCATTTTTCAGAAAGGTGCATTGATTTATAAATGTAATAAGATTCCTCAAGAACTATGAAATTTCCAGCTATGAAAAATACTTTTTGGTTACCATATCTCTGTGAGGATATAGTATTGTATAAGTCTTACCTTGTGTCTGGGCAAAGAAGAATGTTTATCAGAAATACTTTTAGGCAGAATCCCAGTAAGACTTTCACCACAAAAGTTGACATGCCCTGTTCATTGCATTTTTTGCACTTCTTGCTTTAAGAACTTCAGGGCATTGAGTGAAATCAACGCTCTGTTTGGAGCACAAACCTGTATTAAGTTTCTGACCATGCCTTCAAAAATAATTCATATATATCAAAAAAAATACTGTTTAAATACAGGTTACATTGAGACTGGAGGCTCTTGATTAGAGATCAAATCAGAGTAAAAGTTCCAGTTTGATGATATCAAAATCTCACCACTTGCTCATGAGAGAATTGCATCAAAAATATTTTTAATGCCATAGCCTTAACTCCATTTGATTTCTATCATCCTGACATTTGAGTTTATTTATCCAGATGACCTTTCACCATCATGAGCTGCAACATTATTAGGTTCAGAAAACACGTTCTTCCGGTTTTATATTTAATCTGGAACAAATCCTCAGGGGACTAGAAAATGTGATGTTATGATTTATACAGAAGTCTATAAAAATACAATTTAATGAAAGCACTATGAAGCATGATGAAGGGAAGCAGCAATTACTGATATTTTGTGTGTATGTGTGATCAAAATTAGACATTAGATAGAAAGAAAGAGTAAGCTACCTATTGAGATGCACACAGGCCAGAGTTTCAAAGGAAGACAAGAGGGTACAGCAGTATTTAAGACCCAAAAAACATTTTTTCTCTTACTCACTTTCTTTATAACCACACCACTCTTGGGACCATAATTGTTTCAAGGTGTGAAAACACATGTATAAATGATTATTTTTCTAGAACATATATAAAATAAATCACATTATGCATACTATGTCTTTAAACTTAGGCAGATCAAAACCCCAGTTCAGTGGGCTGACAGAGAATGACAGAGCTGTAAGCCTGGATTTCAAATAAGACTAGAAATAGTTTGCTTACAGAGCTAGTGATTCATATTTTTTTCCTGGATTGTTGCCCATTATAGGATTTGCATACTTCTCTGGCCCCCAAAGAGGATTAGCCAGATGTTCAACAGCACATGTGTAACACACCTGCTTCATGCTGAAGCATTTGGCTTTGTTAAGGTCAATGAACAGGAGGAGGTGGGGATGAATGGAGGAAGGAAATGATCATTTTAGACATTTAACACTCCTGGCCAGGCACCCTGCTGGGAAACCCAGACACATCCAGAAGCAGAAGACAGTGGCTGCTGGATAGAAAGCTTACCAGCTCTTAACGCTGCACAGGGGTGCTTTGCTGTTGGATGGTCTAACTGCCCATTATCTCTAGAGAGAGGAGAGGTGAAACTGGAGGTGAGTGAACAGAGAGGAACTGCAGTCTTCAGAACTGAGCCTAAGACTGGAGTAGTTCTTGCAAACAGGAACTCTGGATTCTAATACTTCTCATATTTGGGATGTATTTCTGTGCTTTAACAGCAGATCAATCAACTCTTGAGTGAAGGGGTGAAACATTACTGGCTGTGGCAATCCCTAGACTGTTTCCTGAGAGGAAGAAAAGGTGCCATTCTTTGTCAGTGAGGGAGGGCTGGGGTGGAGAGTGTTACATATAATGGTCATGATACACAAACTGCAAAATGAGCCTTTAATAAAGGCTGGGAAAGCATATGCATATTTGTTTGCTGAAGTTTGAAAGTATGAGTCTAAAGTTATTATGTTTGAGAGAGGGAAAGTTTGGATAAAAAAATAGCAGTTAATCTTTTATAGCATTGTTTAGAAAAAAACCCCAACTATTCTTAGTATTTAAAATACTAATTTTCTACAGTATTTCTCATCCTCACTAAACATCTATTTTATCAAAAAGCATGACTGAATACACAAGACTAATTATGTCAAAGTATGTTCAAACTGGAAAGGCTTGGTAGGGCTGATACTCATCAGCTCCCATTTGTTGCTTATGGAAAAGTGTCTAGACTTTCTTATGAGCTGAAAACCTGGTTGTTTCTCATATTCTAAATACTGGAGTGTTAAAATGAGATTTTAAGAAAAGTTGCCCTTAACACATTTGAAAAAAGCATGCTGGAACTCCTGTAGGTGTTGTATGAACTGTAAAACAAGCACTAAGGTAATGTATTATGAAGTTTTTCTTGTTTATACCACTCCAATACCATGCATATTCAGTAGTATTTTTGGAAAACAGCTAGTTTGTGGGTAGAAACAGAATCAGCTCTAGCCTGAGCCCTCAGCCTTTCGCATAAGTGATCAGATACAGACGAAGTTCTAACTTTGTGAGAAGAAAGTATCTCTTCTACAGCACTTTGGGTGGCCTATGATTTCCAATGCATTGACTGCCTAGCACCTCACAGTGTTACCAGTCAAGTCCTTGGACCAAATATGCTATTTAGAAATACATTTGCATTTTCTGTGCCTTTGCTGAGCAAGTACAGGGCATGATTCACAAACAAAATTATTCTGACCACAGAAAGATTGTGTTATGGACACTCAGAACAGGAATCACAGTTACCAAACTGAGATACTAGCCAGGACACTGGTGCCAAATTCCTTCTCAAAGACTGAACAGTCAAGTGCCTCAGGAGTGCCAGAAGATTGTGCTGCAGGATGTTCCATGTGAAAAGAACGTGGAAACATTTTTAATCAAATAAAGGAAAAAAAAAAAACAAAACAAACAGAAAAACAGCCAAACAAAGAAAACCCAACACACCAACAACAAACAAACAAACAAACAAAAGCAAACGGAAAAAAAAAACCCAAACTTTGAAACATAAGCTCTACCTGGCTTTTTATTTATGCACTTAGTCTGTAGTGTGTGCATTTTATTCATAGTCTTTAAATATGTGACAATATGATTTGCCAAATTAATGTTACACAAGGAGCAAAGAATATTGTCCTGCTATTTCATTCTTCCTTTTGTGTCTGCCTCCCAACACTTGGGCTCTTTCAGTTACTCAAATACTTGCGGGTCTGCTAAAGACAGCCAGGTGGGCTGTGCTGGCAATTAGCCTGGGAAAAGCCAGTCTAATGGCCCTGTGATCATTATGAGGGCAACTGAGGAAAATTTGGACTAGCAGCTATTTGGAAGGCTATGTGTAAAAGCAGCTTTTCATATTTTAGCTGAGTGGTTCAGTGTGAAAGGAAGCAAAGGTAAAATGTTTTTTATCTTCTGGCTTTTGGGTGGTTTGCTGGTTTGGTTGTTTTTATTTGTTTGGTTTTGGGTTTTTTAACTGTTATGTTTGAAACAAAGCCAAATGCTGTCCTTTTGTGGATAAAAATCCCACCCATAATGCTTCAATTAAATTAGATCCATTGCTCATGCCAGTCTGATGACAGGGATATAAATATTAAATAACAAATTGAGATAATCTACTGGCATTACTGTTTGTACTACAAGCAAACTGTAGGATTTGGTGAAATGTCGGCATTTTGATCTCTGCAGTTAATATATGGGCTATGATAATTTAATGCCTAAAAATGTGATAGAATGGTAGAAAAAAAACCTGAAACCTTCTGATACTTCAAAAAAAAAAAAAAAAAAAAAGTGTATCTTCAGTACCTCCAACCTAACCTTCTGTCTTCTACAGGACATGAAAATGAATAGAATGCAATTCACTTATTGAAAGTAGTAGACCTGTATTTTCTCATTTAAAAGATATATTCTTAAAAAAAATAATCCAATGATAAAAGCCAGGAATTCACAGTCTTTAGCCACTAGGAAAGATACTCATAGGTACACATAGATAGGATGTTCATTATTTTTATACATATCTACATTTTTTTCAGACTCGACAGATCCTCAGCAATACCTCCTTACCAAGGTGGACTGGGATAGTGCACAATCCATTAAGCAATTTGTATCAAATTCATTAGTCTTGGGATAAAACAAGCATGTCCAATTAATATATAACAAGGGAGAAAAAAAAAATATGTTGCATGTAAGTGAAAAATAGAAACTGGTATTCTAAAGATCATTAATTGTAGATCCATTTCTCTGGGAGCCAACATATCAAACTTAGGCTTTGAGATAATTTATAAAAGATAAGGCCAATTTTAGGGATGCTTGCTAGTTAGGAATTGAACAGTTAAGGAGGCAGATGAAAAGCGTGTAAAAAAGACATTTATGCTTATGACAGTCAGCTGAAACAAGGAAAATGGGGTTTATGACTAACAGTATTTTTCTTTAGACCCCTTTAATTTTATCCAGCAACAGTCTCCCATTAAACACGCAGCCCAATTCTTATTTCCAAGTGCAATTAGTTTTTCTCTTATTTCTGCAAGACTGGGAAAAACTCTGCAGCTCCTACTGCCATATGCTTTTAAGAATACCTTCAGTCCTTTTCCACAGGGCTGGTGTTCTCAGCAAGAGGACAGGCAGGCTTGATCTGCAGTGAAAGTAGCATCTTCTGATTCTTCTCCAGGTACCAATAAGAACCGTTTGGCATGTAATACTGCGATAACAGTTTCCTCTGTGAGGAACACAGATTTTAAAAACTGGTTTTAAAAGGAACATAAGCACTTGTCTCTGTGAGGTGGTCTGAAAGACACAATGACAAAATTCTGGTCTTCTGAAGAAAATATAAGGAATTACTTATGCACTTGCATTAATAGCTCTCTAATAATGAGATAATTAAATATGAATCAAAACCTAGGAAACTCTTACTAAAATAAAAATATTACTATAAATTTTGCTAATACTAAAGACTAAGGGATATCAGAAGTATATGGGAAAATATAAAGAACATATAACATGGAGAATTAGTTAAAATTATAAAAGCCATGGAAAAAGTTGTGTAAAAAATATTAGATGAAAGAAAAATAGAATCAACTATAATGAGAAAACCAAGCAATTAATGGACAGTTGAAGAAAACATTAAATGTCTAAAGCTTTCTCTGGTTCAGTCTTCACAAAAAGGTTAACTGTGACCAGATGTTTAACTTAATTATTATTAATGAGGAAATAGGAACTCCAGCCTGAGAATGGAACAATCAATTAAATAAGTTTAATATATTCCAAGTCATTAGACTTGACAAACATCACCCCAAAGTACTTACAGAGTTAGATAAAGCAATTTAGGACCTTTCATTAGGGGTGCAGGAGAAATGAGGAAGTTTTGTGGAAAGTGAATAAGTTCTAGAAAGTAAAAGAACAAGCCTGAGAAGATAAAAGGGACAGGGAACTACAAAGATCAGCTTTTGTCTGATGGAAAGATAACTGAAGTAAATTATTAAACAATCAATTTGTATTCACCTAAAATTAAAACACAGCCAATATGAATTTGTCAAAAATAACTCATGTCAATGCAATTCAATTTCTTTGAAAGGATAACAAGATCTGGGAAAGGAATAGATGTCAGATTCACATAACACTCATAAACCTACTGGGAAAATATGGTCTGAACAAAGCTGCTGTAAAATCTTGCCCAGAAAACTTACTAATAGCTTGTTGGAGAATGGAGAGGATATATTACATAATGCCCTTCAGAAGCCTGACTTGATATTATCCAATATTTCAATCAAAAATTTAGGTGTACACAGAAAGATTGTGAATGGCAAACAACTTCTGAGGGATTTAATTTTGAAAGGCAGCTTTGGAATTCAAGCAGATCTTGAGAAAACGAAGAGGCCACAAGGGCAGATCTGGATACAAAAATATACTTAAGACTAAACATGGGAAAGACCAATCAACTGCACAAGTAAAGGATGGAAAATAATGTGTTTGGCAAGGATATTTCAGAAAGGTAAGGTGCTGTGTCAAAAAATGGGAGATAATACTTCTATGAACATTAATTATACATATAACCACTCATAAGATCTGAGCATTAATTATGTCACTGTGTTCTCTTATGGAATACTGAAATGGAGTTCACATCAACTGTTGGTGCACCCTCTATAAGATGGATTCGACACATTTGAATACAAAAGAGAACTCCAGAATAAACAAGAAAGGCCAAAAAAATTCCAAGATTTATGAAGAATGGCTGAAGAAAATGGACCCTTAAAAGAGGAAAGTCAGGGTGGGATACAGTAACAAACAATCCCTCTTACTCACATATACTGTATCTGGGAAAAGAAATAATTGCTTTCTTTCCAAGCAGGGAAGATTTAAACTTCAGGTATAAAAAATTTTGCAGTAACAGATTTTCAGTGGAACTAGTTATATTGGAAGGTGTTCAAACCAGCATCACAGAAGGATTTTGAAAGATATGCATATTGAGGAAAATAAAAACCAGCTGTTGATTCCCATGCTCTAAAACAGAATGACTGCTAGATGTCACTTCCCTTCTTTCTTAGATTTCTTTACCTATATCAGATGCTGCCAGAGTCGGTTTCTTACCTTTCCAGTACTTACTTGTGATTTTATTTTCAGACAACCAATGTAGCCAATTACTCACCTAGCTGCTTGTGCAACTACAGGTTATTAATAACCACTCAGAAAAGCTTGCCTGCTTTTCAGACAATAGTCTGTTAATATGTACTGCTAAGAAATGCTTACCTACAGTTAGGTACAGTTGTGGTGTTTTAAAATTTATGAAGTGCCATAGATATAGAAGTGCATTGAGTTCCTAAAGAGACTTCAATTTAACAGCTCCACTGTACAAAGACGTTCTGAATCCTGATTGAAGTGCATCATTTCCCTTGAGTTCATGAAGAATTTCCCATTCCCTCTAGTTCATTTATAACTGCACAGATTTTTTGGGAACAGTAAAAAATTTAACAAAAACAAAACAAACACAAAAAAAAACAAACCCAAAACCAAACAAAAAAAATCCCCAAACCAATCTTAACATATAACAATAAAAAAGGAAATTAAACTGTCAAAACCTACAAAAAAAAAAGTACAACCAGGTTAAGCCAAAGCCAGTATATATAAAGTTAATGTTGAAACACCTTCTAATGGAGTAATGCCTAATAATATTTTAAAAACATTTGTGTGTGGTTTAATTTATTTCACTTTTTGTCAGATGTATGTGGTCTAAAGTGCCTCAGTTCAGGGTGGTTTGTAGATTTCAAGAAAATCCATGTAGGAATAAGCACGACTCTCCTTACAGATCTCCAAATCTAGATTGAGCTGCTGTTGCTTTAAATGCCACTGGTCACTTATGCAGGAAAAAGGAAAACATCTCTAAAAGTTGAATGTAATCTCTCAGAAAGTTTTTGTCCTAGACCAATGTGAACTCTACAAGCCATATCTATCATGCCTGTAATTCATCTTTACACAGAAGTCAATCAAAGGTTAAGTCAAGTCAAACAGAAACTCTCCAAATCAGGATTTTTGGGGGCTTTGTTCTAAAGGCCCCGGGATGCACTTCCAAAGAAAACAGATGAATTGAACTTGGATGAATTCTGGGTGAGGAGAAAAAATTTCACCTGAAACCCTATGAAATGCACAACTCATCTAAAATTATAACTTTTTTTTCCTGCTTACCAGAATGCAGGCTGCACCTTCACAGTTCTGTGCAGCGATATGTGCAGATACTACACAAAGTGATGTTGATCCAATGCTGTACACAGTGCACATCCAGGCCTCCTGGAAAAATTGAGTACCTCTGACTTTTAAGGAGCTATTTATGCAAGTGTAGATGAGATCTGCATTTTTACCATTTGTGTGAGATTGCAAGGAATGCTGCAGTGAATAGTGAGTCAAACCCTGCTTCTGTAACAGGCAGGATCTGTTTATTTCACCAGGCAAAATTTCACCCTACAAATTAGTAACTTCAGTGACCTGTATAAATTTAAGAGTGCCTTCAGGTCACTAGCCCTTCAAACAATAGACATATGTAAAGCACTGTTCATTCATGCCTAAAACTTGCAGTCTCAACCCAGATCTAATTAGTAGTAGCTAAAAGGATTTACTTCTCCAGCTTGTAAAGAAACCGGAACTGAATTTAAAAAATTAGGAGTAGCAGGATTAGTTAAAACACCAAACAAAACCCTCAGTTAATACTGTTCTTCAGGGTGAAAATCAAATAGGAAAAAAAGAAAACCAGGAAATTGGAAATATTTGGTGCAAATTCAGTTCACCCTCCTTTTATATAAATCATGAATTATAAATGGAAAGATTACTCAGTAAATAGCTGCCTCAAACAGTGAATGGACTGTGGATTCTCATTTAACAAGCACACATTTGATATTTTGGTTTACTTCAATGCTGACTTATGGCCTATGATCTTCCTGTGTCCTATCTTGATTACAAAAGTACTGATGTGGTGTGTTGTATTTCTTCCCCTATATAGCTTATCCATTGAATAGGAAGTAGCACTCTATAGAAGTACAAAAAGCATGAATAGAGTGTATTATTTTTTACAACTATGTACATAAAGCACAGGGATATTAAGGTGTAAAGTAGCAGTAGAATCAGAAAATCTAGCATGCAGCAACTTGCTTACACTCACAGTGACAATCAAGAGGTTTGGAAATTTACAGCCTAGAACAGCAGATTTCTGCAAATTAACTGCTAATACAGAAATACCAGGAAAATCCACATGGAAAGGCTTTCATATTTTGCTTGTTGGGGCAATGTGCATTGGGTGGCCACAGAGAAGGAAGTTTAGGAATTTCAGATATTTTCCAAATTTCTCAAAATCTTGACATCTATGTTTCAACAAATAAACGCTAAAGATCCAGTCCCTTTGCTCTAGGGAAATTGTAATCAAAATGGACGAGACTTTACTCCATAGGAAACTGCTCAACTCTTTATCTAAATATGTTGCTAGTGCTAATAACAATGAGGAAGATTACCCTGAGGCAGACACCTAGTGTGGAAAATTCAAGTCCTCATTCCAGTTTGAACTAAAAAATATGAGCCATGAAAACCAAGATTTTATTATAAGAATAATTAGTTTCTCTTAATAATTCTACCTTTTAGATACAACTAGTGGAAAATAAGGTATTCAGACTTCTGTTATTAGCTGACAAAATTTGGACAAGTTACCAAAAAATCCCAGATGAGTTTTACTGTATTTCTGCACTAACAATTTTTAAGCAAAGAATAGTGGATTCTATTTTAAATGTGAATTGGGAAACAGTTCAGTAAATATCTTTAGACCAGAGAATCACAAACTGAATTATTTTAAACAGAAGAATAAACACAACTAGTTCTACAAGAAGCTTCACAATGTGAAGGGGGAAACTCTAATAGAATGTTACTAAGAAATTAAGGATTTTGTTAGACAAGTCAGCTAAAGGCCTTGGGAGTAAACACATCTCGAAACCCAGGATGCAAATGATCCCCAAATAATGGTGTTTCTATACTGATTAAAGTTTTGCTGAATGGTACCAGGCCTACAAGGATCAGTTTCTACTCCCAGCATATTCTTGACACAAGGGGAAATTCTAGAGAGAATGATAAAAAGGGGTTAACCAACAAAGAAAGCTACATCTTGGGAGGCCAGAAAGTGAAGGGGTAAAATGGGAATTTCCAAAAGTCAAGCTGAGTTAGACCTTGCAAAGGAAATGAAAACAAGCAGTAAAAGGTTATTTAGCAATATAAATAAAACAAACAAGGTTGAGCTAGAAAGCAGTGCAAGCGGATTTGAGATTTAAGATGTGATAGGTACAGACCAGAAGCTAAATGAATATTTGATTTCAAGTTTCAGAAAGGGTACAATGACAAAACCAACATGGATAATATGTAGGAGAATTGGAAAAAGAAATTAACACAATGAACTTGGAAGCAGATATCAAAACAGAACATCAGATTATTTCTGTCACTGAATATTAAGTATTGAAAAGACCCAGACCTGAAAATATGATAACACTATCATCATTAGGAACAGAAATTTTACCCTGTCCTGTAGGAACTAAATTGAGTCATCAAATTTATTCACTTTTTCATTTAGTTATTTCAGGTCTCCAAATAGCTGTTGAATCGTAAGACCTTCTAACAAAATCCAAATGACTCAGTGGAATGGAACAGTATATTACAAACGTAGGTGAGATTTTTTTTTTTCTTTTTGTGCTTTACTGAAGTGTATTTCTCTTGAAATGTAGCTTTAAGATATGTTCAACTGAAATAGAATCAGATTTTTGTCTTGTTTCTTATTCATAGGAATTCTATTTCAATGTCACAGTGTCACTAATAGTATTTGTAAAGAATTATGACAGGGAATTGTAGCTGTCAAATCTCAACATCAAATCTTTTATTTTTTGAAATAATTTGCATTTGCAATAGATATGAATTTGCCAAGCCACCTGTGACACCACCAGTCGTAATCTTTTGATGGTGACCTTGGTACTATGGGGTCATTAACTTAAGAAATTTGGAAAAAGTGACAGCTAATGATTACTAATGTGTTTCATATTTGGAAATCCAGAGCAGAATTATGATATTTCTATGCCTATTAGTGTTGACAATGAATCTCGGTGTTGAAAATTAAATAGTAGCAAAAATATAGCTGTACAAAGGCAGATACCAAAAAGATAGTGAAAGGCGAGTTAAGCATATATTGGTAGACATCTAGAAATCTAAAACTGCTTCTTGACACAGACTCAATCATGTGAAAGGCCCAGTTAATTCACTGAATTTCACATCATGCGTGATAAATACTCAGGAATATATTCACTTTCTCAGAAAAAAAAAAAAAAAAAAAAGCAATCAGAATCTTTCCTTGGTGAAATATCTCAAGGCCTTAAAAAAACTGTGCAAAAGCTAATATGTTTCTGTTCATACTGGTATAAATAGAATGAAGTTACACTAGAGTTGGAATAAGATTAAATCTATCCAGGAGTATATCTCAGCCTTACTCCACCCATGCACTTTGCAAAATTAAAAAAAGCTTGTACATGCAGACAGACACACAAATATGTAAAACTGTTTGATAAAAAAGTGGAAACATCTGTACTGTTCGGGAACATATTTGAGCAATTTTCAGGACCTTGTTGAAGTCCCCTAGAATGAAAATTTTTATTTTTTATCTCAAATGAACCTGATATGTCTATGCAAAATGGATCATTGATTCTGCCACTACTCCAGGTAAGAAAGATGCAGACATGAATTCTGCTGTAGAAAAACTGTTGTTGATTTCAGGTTGCCCCAGCAGCTAGAAATAAATGCATAGATGTTCATAGGATCATTGCCTCAGATGACGAGGTGAAAGATGTACAATCAAGACATTTGCAAATTTTACAGTAAGCATGAAATCAGAGATAAACAAGCTTAAACGCTCTTCAGTTGAAGAGTATACACTAGCTGCTGAGAAGTAATTTCTTTCAGAAACTAGGTTCTACATTCAGTAAAGCCATTGTTGTTGTTATTGTCAAATTGTTGTTGTCAAATACAAACCTGCTAAACAGTATATTTAATACAGAAATAGTAACTCAGAAGCCAAGTATCTTTCTGTTACTATGTATTAAACACACCTAGACTGGCATATTGCAGTCAAGGTTGTCTGTACTGCTTGCCCAGGATCTAAAGCCTGGTGTGAGTTCTGGAAAGAGAAACAGTGTTGTGGAGCCCCCCCAGAGAGGACAAGTTTTTAAAGCAAAATCCAAAGGCAATGCTTTTAGGGTAATGTTTCGTAAATAAGCAGTAAGACTGGCTGAGGTTTCAGCAGCAGTGCTCTGTGATTTCGCTTTGAAAGTTTTTTGGGGTTTTTTGCAGCTCTCTGTCACCTCATTATGTTTTACTTGCTTTAGGAGAAGCAAAGCTGCGTAACATTGATAAACCTTAGGAAGGCAGAAATGCATGACTAGTTTGGGTGTTTCAATCTGAGTCAACTGTATGTAAAAGCTCTCACCTGGCACCATTTGCTGTGGTTATATCTCAAAATATGTAAAAAATAGTTAAATAACAATCATCCACATTGGTGAATCTCTAGATGATAATAATAAAAGTAAAAATGCAGTGCATTATTCTGCAATTTGTTATACAATTATTATGGCATACCTCTATTGATATTGACTGAATGTGAAATCATTGCAAGGAATTCGACAATCAAGCTTGAAAATATCTTCATGCAATTAATTATTATTTTAGTAACCACAGAAGTGAATAGATGATGGTTCTAAAACTCCTTTGAATACATAGCAATATATTAAAAATACATTGTGAAATTAAGTATTTAGTCATTGATTACATTGTTAATAATCTTTATAATATTCAACATTGAAACCTACTATTCTGCCAAATATATCATTCCGTACCACAATAGTGTTCTCTTACTTGAATTATATAAACTGAAAAATTTCTTTCTTTTTGATTCTGCAGATTATAAAAATAATCTTTTCCAATTGTTTCATCTTCCTAAAATGCCATGGAAAGAGAATAAGTAAGTAAAAAACTCCCGTCATGCACTAGCATTGTTCTACTAAAAATGATTGTCCAGAATTTCTCCCAGTCTCAGGAAAGAAGAAAAATTAAAAGGGATGTGGAGAGAAACACAAAGTTGAAATACAAAGTGATAGAATGCTAAGCATTTGTCATATGTGATTGGACTGTGGAATTATTATGCCATGCAACTCATTAGTTCTAAGAATTTAACAAAAGTGTGAAAGGTGTTTTTCACATTTAATGATCATACAGAAATATGGCTAAAGAAACTAAATATATAGGAAGAGACATGTGTCTGTGCCTCCAAATACAAACCAAGTTGTGATTGAAAAAGACCCCTTGCCTGCAGTTACAGTCCTGTCTGTGACTATATTTGTGATCCTGTACCCACCAGGAAAATTACCCTTGTGAATAATACTACTCAATAAAAGCAGGTGATTTTCAGAGACACTTTTCACTTTTGAATAGAATCCATGGCTGTTGGGATGGCAATTGGAACCTTTGGACCTTGGCAAATCTGATGATCCTAATTGTACAGAAGTTTTGTAGAGAAAAACTGTTGCTCATGTTATTTCATGTCAGGAAGAATGTAATTTCCCAGAAACAACTACTAGGGCTTTGTATTTGGATCATAAGAAGACATCAGAAAAAAATTATGTTTACAGATCATGGATCTAGTGAGGATTCTTAAAAATCTTCTGCTAAAACCAGAAAAAGAAGTCCCAAGTGTAGCTGCAAGGGTGCACTGAAGGCAGAGCTTGAAGGTCACCTTAAGTAAATTTGAGTTAGAAAAGGTATTTAACTTCTTGCAAAGAAAGCTTTCTTTAATTTTAATTGAACTCAATAGGTCTTTTCTTTAATTTCTTTGCACAGTTGTTTGATATTTCAGGTTTGGTGAATGGTTAACTTAAACTCTGGACTCAGAGGAGAATCCGTGTATCATCAAGATTTTGCTCTGTAGTCATCAAGTATGATATGAAATACCTTACATAATCTTATCTCTTCTGCAGTTGTATGAATGTTTTTTACTTTGTACTTACAGGCAAGCCTGTGGAAACACAGTCACATAGTGCAGCTTCCTGACTCCTGTTGCTTTTGAGACAATGAGATCAGATATATTAGACACTTTAACTACTTAATGCTGCTGAAGTTTTCTGAGAATATAATTGTTTTAAAAATTGCTAACTTTGAACATGAGACAGACTTGCCCTAACCACTACTAGATAGTGTGGATTGAGGTACAATGATCTTCAAAGGATAGAAGTCCATCTCAGGGAAAATGTGACTAAAAAGTTTTCTCTGGTGGTTAAAATATGTGAGGATAATAAAACACACAGACTTTCAAGTGGATCTGATTCAACAGAAAACTTTTTCAGTGTTACTAGCATTTATGAGTATTTTTTGATGTAAATCTCCATAAAAAGAATGAAACTTGGGAGGCAGACAAGTCTGTCTCATGTATGCTAGATTTTTGACTGTAGTTGTTGAGATATATTTATACTAAGCCTCAAGGTGTTTGTGTGTTGGAATGTGTGCAGGTATCAGCACTGTCTGTAAGCCTGCTGCCTGTAGAACTGGAAGGAGCCTCCTGCTGCTGTGTCTTGGCTAGATTTTAGATATCTCTACATGGCACTGCATTACGTAATACAGACAAAGCTAAGAGTACAAATAATGAAATTTTTTTCCTCTTTCCAGCTACTATTTGAAGACAAAGACAAGCCCAGGAAGAGGTGATTTAGGGACCTTTTGATATTTCTGATCTAATTAAAAATAACAAGTTCCAAAATGTTTTGTAACTCTGAAATGGTACAAGACAATTTGCTACAGGTGGTATAAGCATAGTTTATTGTTTTGTTTAGTAGCAAAGAGGGTAAGAAACACAGAAAGAGATGGGGGAGAAACATGCATGTTAAAAGGAAACTGTTCTTAATGTTTTAGGCAGGAAAATGCAAGTGTGGAAACACAATGGTACTCTTATATTTTAAAATCAGATTCCTTTCAGTGTACTTTTTTTTTTTTTTTTTTGGGGGGGGGGAAGTTAAGTACAGAAGAAATTAGAACAGGATCTCCACTTTTTCAGAAGTGGCAAGCCTGTAAGGAAGAAAGAACATGTGTTCTCCATTATGCCTTTAAAGCAAAGATTTTACAATTTAGACTTGTAAATGGGATTAACATTCCTGTGTTTAAGGCACATCAACTTAGAATGATCCATCCAAGACAGAAAATCATAAACTAAACCTTGAACTCTATAAATGCATTGCTGTTCCTTTGGCACTGAGTTCAGTAAGGGCAGGATTCCATCCTTGGTTTCTGAGAATGGGTTGCAGGTACACTTGTTAATAACTTCACTCTCTGACTACTGCTTCTTACACTCATTGGAAGTAAAATAATATCACCAAAAAAAAAAAAAAATCAGTAACAAAATCCGTTTCCGTTGTGATATATTTATTTTGTCATGGAATTCTCAACAAAATAAATTGCAGTAAAAATATCAATTATTCAGAAACAAATTATTTACACGAATTTTCCTGCAAAAAGGTATCACAATTTGTCTGCTGTTTATTTGTTCAAACAATATTGCGTAGTGTTACCCCTTTTCTGTCATAAAAAAACACTTTTATTAAGTTCTAACCTTCTTACAGACATAAGTTAGTATTATTTCCTGATACATATAAACATCATCTGTATACCATAATCAATTGCCTAACAACAGCTGAAAAGATAAGAACTGGAGAAATGTGAATATATTTTATCATTGCAGGTTGAGAAAGTTATAGGTCTCTCACTTGTTTGAGAAATGTTGGATTATGATTACAGTGATGCATACAACAAAATAACTCCTTTCTATAAAAAATTTTGAAGTAATACAATAAAGTGACACTTGGATAGCAACATATGTGGGGTTTAACACAAAAGAAAAAATGAATGATAAAAAGACACCCATAACTAAGCACAATTCAGCTGGATAGATATGAATTTCTCTCACAGTTATCTGAAAATAGCTGTTACCTTCTCCAGTTCAAGGACAAAAAAATTAACCACAGATATTTTCTTCATTTATAAAAGACCAGAAAGTAGTCTAAGATACTAAATGTACTAAAAGTCTAAGGTACTAAAGGCTGCTTTTTTTTGTGTGTTGTACCTATACAGGCACACAGCTGAAAACAAAGGGTGAAAGTAGTAATCAGTGAAGGGGAAAACCTTTTTCATCAAGGATTTTCAGTTCATTATAAATTAGATATACCAGTGGTAGTGTACCTCAGGAGCTGATACTGGGGTAGTTCAGTTCAACATATTCTTTAATCTGGACAATGAGAGACAGTACACCATGAGCAATTTCACAGATAAAGAACTGGAAGAAGTGGCTGACATACCTGATGTTGTTGGTAGTTGTGCCACCATTCAGAGAGACCTTTACAGGCTAGAGAAGTGGGCCAATAAAAATATCATGCAGTTCAACCAGAGGAAGTGCAAAGTCCTGAACCTGGGGAAGAATATCCCCAGCTACCACTACATGCCAGTGGCAAACTGCCTGGAGAGCAGCTCTGCATAGAAGGGCCTTAGGATCCTTTTAAACAGAAAGCTAACCATGAGCCAGTAATGTGTTCTTGTAGCACAGAAGTCCAACAGTATCCTCGGCTGCATTAGGAAAATTGTTGCCAGTAGGTCAAAGAATGTCATCCCCTCTACTCACTGATGGGACACATCTGGAGTATTGTGTCTAGTTCTGGGCTTTTCAGTCTGAGAAAGACATGGACACCCTGAAGTTTGTTCAGGTCAGGTCCACAAAGTGTTAAGTGACTGGAATATCTTAGAAGACCTAGGGCTCTTCATTCTGGAGAAGATAATTTTCGGGGTTGTCCTGGGTTCAGCAGTAGCAGTCATTTTTCTCCTTCTTAGTAGCTGGTGCAGTGCTGAGGTTTTGACTTTCAGCCTGG
>JANRGW010017638.1:0-16223 GCA_024733675.1 Psilopsiagon aymara
CCCATCCCTCCAGGAGCAGAGGGAAGAAAAAGGGGGAAGTGAGTGAACAAACTGCGTGGCTGATTTATGGCTTAAAAAACGACACCAGCTTACAAGCCACCACTGGCACCACTGGGATGTGCTAGGCAGTGCCACTCTGCAGCTACATCAAGGCAGTTTTTCACCAAAACCCTGAGGCTTAGAGGCCTCCAAGAAAGAGTTTCTGCTTTTATTATTCCCAATTTCAAACACCTCCATGCAGGGTCTCTTGAGCAGCAGGGCTGGCACAGGGGAAGGATGGGGATGCATGACTGGGGCAGTGGGAAAGCTGGGGCTGGGCTCCTCCTGCCCAGCACTGCCCCAGGACTGTCTTCTGCACGGAAAAGTCTAGAAACATAAAGTCAGGGCGGGGTGGTAAGGGGAAGCATCTATCTGCCAGCTTCCCCGAGGGCTGCTGCAAATGGCAATGGTGACTTGCCACAGTGGATGCGCTCTAGAAAACCACCCAAGACAACTGTGGTAGGACAGTTTTGTACACCAGGAATAATTACCTTTCCCAGAGCTTTAATCATCAGGGTTGCTATGAGAAACTGACTTTTCTCCCCTTAATCAAAAACATGTTATTCAGGGTGGCAGCAGGACAGGTCTGCAGTTCCATGTCCCTTTTTCTTCCATGATGTGAAATGGAAGAGTAAAAAGTAAGAGGAGGGGAAAAACACACCTCCTGGGTCTAAAATCCAACAGTGACAAACACCGCGAGGTAAAAGAAGAGTTTTTACAACTCAAAGGGACATCGAAGCAGGAAAATGAAATAAAATACTCCAAACACCCTCCATTCACTAGCCCTCAGGTGACAGTGAAAATATGCAGCAATGGAGTCTCCAAGGGTCGGTAAAAGCCTCTTGACCAGACAATTATCACTTCCTGCAGCTTTTCTATCAGGATGTGAAGCTCAGTATTAATTTGGACACATCCCCTCTTATAGATGGATGCAACTCTGCGTAAGTTTATCTGTTCCACCTCAAATTCATTTCTCCAACATCAGGCACTAGTGCATTAAGGCTCTAAACAAGAACAATGTGGAGTGGGATTGCAATAGTCAATCTAGGGGCAAAGAGTTGCCAGTTTCCACTTGGGACTTGCCTGTCCCTGGAATCAGAATGCAAGTTCATCTTCAGTGAGTTCAACATCTCATGTTCCATTGACGGTATTTTATTGCCTAAAGAACTCACAACCTAAATGGTGTGCAAGTTAAGGGCATGGAAATAAATAAAGGTAAGAGCTCAAAATAAAACTTTTTGAAGTACCTGGCACAAGAGAGGAGAGAATCACCCTCTCTCCCAAGACCAGCCCCCCCGCTCCAAACACTTGCTGGCACTTCAGCCAAGCAACTGCTCTTACCAGGACAGTCAGTCTCTTCCCCAAGGGACTCGTATGCAGGAGCCCATGGAGATCTACCCCAGCCCCATCAAGTGCAGGGCCCTTCCTCAGTGCACGGCAAGCACAGGAGCCCCAGCAGGATGCAGAGGCTGCAGCAGGTTCAGGCTCCACTGCTTTGCATGGCCCCACCTTTCCAGGGTGAACACAGAGGCTGAGCCAGGAACTGTGAAAAAGCCTTGTCTGGAGGGCAGGAGGGAGGAACAGTGCAAGACACCTGCAAAACTGCCCTGGCTCCTCATGCCAGCCAGGAACCACAGCCCTGGCGCCACCACGGCACCCAGAGCCGCTCCTGCCTTGGGTCCTTACCTCCCCAGCCTCTTCTTCTGCCCCGAAGCAAGGCAACTAACTTCTCCAACCTGCGACCTGTGGCTCTGGCAAAAGCAAACACCTACAGGGCTCACATAAAGTAAGGCCGAATGAAAGATCAAAACAGGCAAAATCCTTGTGCCCAGCTGAGGACACACAGACAGCATTCCCGAGAGGAGAGGAAATGCCTGCCTTCCCCTCTGCAAAAGCAAAAATCAAACTCCCAGCAGATGTCAAAGGCCAGCAATTCCCACTCCATCCTTGTCATGTCCAGGTCACCAGACAGGCCTTGGAGCCTCTCATCTGCTGAGAATCATTCATCTGATTGTACCTAGAGCGCTCAATCTTGACATCAGAAAGCAAACACTCGGCATTTCCAGGACATAAAAAGCTGGTTTGGTTCATCTCCTGGAGTCATGGAGCAGAACACTCACCCGCACATCCAAAGCATCAGCTCCAGCAACCACCGTGCCCAGTGTGGGAAGCCACACAGAACAGACACTTTACACCCGAGGTTCGCAGCGGCCTCCAGCCAGTTCACACAACTGGGCCTGAGCTCCCCAAAGGACACCTGAAGCAGAGCACAGCCCAATTCCCACATTGCTCCGCTCCTGCAGGATGGCTGGTGACTGTCCTCATTCCTTGGCATCACCCTTTGTGGCGGCAGCGGGGAGTCAGCACCCCCTGCGCAGGCCCGCTGGCATGGCGGGGAGTGCATGGGGGAGGTCACACAACCAAAATGGGGAGAATAAAGACCTTTTGCTAAAGCACCAGGAAGCAAAGAGAAAAAAACGCTAATTAACTCAGCAGCAAGTTGTTAGTATTTGCATATAAATGCAGCCACAAATCATTACAAACAAGCCAGGACAAGCCAGGCCTATTAGCATGCACAGCTCCAGCACTAGAGTGGCTGCTCAGGGTGTCCCTGTGCAGAAGCAGGCTGCCAGCACTCATGAGGAGGGCAGCGAGAAGGGGCCTTATCTCCCCCCAAACACTCCTACTCCCAGCAGCAGCATAAGCCACAGGGATAAGGTTTCTTTCCATATAAAACAATGGAATGGAATAAATCCTTCAGTCCCACTCAAGAGCTAGCAAGAGAAATCCCAAAGCAGTGACTGCCCACCACGGCAGCCATGCTGTTCCTCAGTCAGGACAAGGGCAGGGCTAGTGCTCAGGAGAGCATGGAGACTCCGAGGACGCAGAAGGTGGCATACATCATAAGTAACACTTTGGACACAATAACCAAATACTTTGGACAAACAAATTTTGGACACATCCAGTGCGTCCAAAGAACAGGCCCAAAAGCCAGAGATGGTAAAAAAGACCTGAACAGAAGAAACTCCAGGGCTGCTATTGCGGTTCGACAACCTCACCCTTCCAAAGCCAGGACTGAAGCAGTTCGCTTTATCACACCGTATTTCATTTGAGCTTGCCTCCTCCCTGCTGAGATTTCTGGCACTTCCTCTGGCATCAGCAGAGGCTGCAGGTGTGCTCAGCAGCGCAGCCCCACCAGTGCTGTGGCAAGGACCTGGATGGAACTTGATCTCCCTGCATTTGCACACTCTGCATTTGTCTAATGAGAAGTCACTCATTACCACAGAGAAGAAGGCTCAATAAAATGTACTGGTTTTCCTCTCACAAAAGGCAGAACCTGCGACTGTACTGTTTTGGAGTTCTGCTTGTGCCCCCCACTCTCCCTGTCCCAACTGCCATCTTGGGATTTAAAAGAAAACTCTAGCAATTACCAGTTTACATCAAGGCTTTAAAAAAAAAAATAATCCTAATTTTAAACAGGAAACTCTCCCTGGCAAGATCCCAAGAACCCTTCCACGGTGACTTTTAGTAAATGCAAGTTTCTTGTCACTGCAACTCTGAGCACAGGCTGTCAGCTCTGGCAGAAAGCAAACCTGGCTCCGCAGCCCATTCTGGGCTGCCATGAAGGGACACAGAGCCCCTCTGCAAATGGGAAACATTCATTAAGCTACACCCAGGCAGGCATTTCCAAACCAGTGGTTAGAAATGCATTACCTCCTTATCTGCAGTCAGCAAGCGTGCCTGGCTTCTTAGAGAGGCCGCAGCATGACACATCTAAACAGGAGCCAAGTATGAACGATCAAGCAAGATAGAAAGGGTGAGTTTCTCCACCACAACAGATAATACATAACTAAACCATTCTGAAAGAGTACTAAGATTGAAATATTCTAGACTAGGGTTTTTTAACCCTAAATGCTAAGTTTCTAACCTGACAATTATCAAAGAAACCAGAGAATTCTAACAGCAATTCCCACCCTTGGTCCTGCACCAGCCGATTCAGAAACCATCCTTCTTCAAGTTCTCAAGTGTGTGCTTGCAGGACTAATCACTTTTATTTGGCCTGAATTGGAAGCCAGTTTTTAAGCTCACATTTTCACTCCAGAGTATGAAGATTTTCTTCAGTAATGATTTTGTACAGAATAAACCTCAAAGAGATCACTGGTCTATAGAAGAAATCAGAATTAGAGGGTTTTATACGGGAATCGCCCTTTAATGACCAAGAAAATGGGTGTCTGTACGGATATACAGATAGATAATACAGATTGCTGTTATAGCACCAACAATCTTTTTAACCCAAATGTTCTTCATTCTTGACTTCTGCCCTTATTATTCTAAACGTAATTTCAAATCAATGTATTAGAAGGGGATTTTTGGAGGTCTGGAGGAATGCTTGCAGAAGGTGGCTTCTGCTGTTACGCTCTTTTATTTTGAGAAAAAATTTCAAATGTAGGTATAAATGAGAAGCTCATAAACAGTTGAATAATTTCTTCCCAAACCCTTCAGATCTTAGTTTAAGTCCAGAACACAAACCAAACTTGTACCTCTTTTGAAGAAACCTCTCAACTGATCCTGAACTAGGTTTTTTAATTAACCTTACGTATTTCCATGAACTTAGCCTGATGTGCTAACATCAGCTCATTTGATGATGGATGTGGTTCTGGACAACCTGATCTAGCTGAAGATGTCCCTGCTCATTGCAGGGGGGGCTGGATTTGATGACCTCTGAAGGACCTGGCCAACCCAATCTATTCTGATTCTACTCTCTGATCACAGGAGAGAGGAGATGAAGATACCCAGGCTGTTTTCAAACTTCTAAGAGAACAGGAGACAGAATAACACTGGCCAGACCTGCTGCAGAGGACCAAGAGGAAGCAAAGCTATTTATTTATCCATTTAAGCAGGTGAAAACATAAACAGAAGTAAACCAGGCTTGCCAGTTGCTCCACGAGCATGCCTGGCAGGGTGGAGGTGCAGCAGCACAAGAACTGCAGCAGCACAGAAACTCAGTGCACAGAACTGTGAACAGCCCCAGTAGCCCATAGGCAGAGGTTAGCAATTTCCACGTTCACCCCCAAAGGGGACCAGCTCCTCCTTCCACAGCAGGAGGACTGAGCTGCTGCACAGCCAGCCCTGGAAGACTACAAAAGTATCTTTTTTGTTTAACCACACTGGGCTGTTAACAGGAGAAAACACTAAATGTATTTTAAAAATTAGTAATAACAAAATAGAACACCAAATGCAGCGCCTTTCTCTGCAGCAGCCCCACACCAAACACTCAGGCCTAACTCAACACCCTTTAAGCTAGCACAGCAGCAAATAGGCAGCCCTGCCATTGCTCCTTTGGGAAGGGCACTCATCCTTGCCGCTGCGCTCCCTCTCTCTACTTCAGCACAGTATTTTCTGCAACAACATACCTTAGTACACAGTTAATTCAAATGAAATGGAAGGTAACAATAAAATGAACAATTAATAGAAGATTTTGAGGAAGCTTTGGATTTTTCCCTTCCTTTGGGAGTGTTTCTAGCCCCTGTCCCTTCCCTAAACTATTTCCCCATGCCACTGTACCAAAGCTCTGTGCCAGCAAAAAGAAAAAGCACCCAAGGCAAGAAAGCCCTAAGCAGCAGTATCTGCTACAAACACAGGCAAGACTTTGGCCTCTGCAACATCGCTCTTGGCCCTGCCTCATCTTACCCTTGCGCAGCACCACTGAACCCTCAGGATTTACTTGCCAGATTCCGTATCCATAAGTAAGGCACAGAAGTTCAATGAACAGAGTGTGAACATGGCATGATTTCTTCACCAGGGCATAAACCTGCTTACGGACTTTGTTTTGGTTCAAAATCAACTAGATTTGGTACAACTCGTAACTGTTTCTAATTCAATTATGCCAAACATAAATAAACCATTCTTGAACTGAAAATAATGTCCACAGGGCATTCTAATGTGTAAGTAAATCCTTTGAAAAAATAATAATAAATTAATGCAAACTTTTCCAAGCAGGAAGGGTTGCTGGTAAGCAGAGGGTATTTGTTATGAAAAGCTTTGAAACAGTCAGAATTAGAAACCAAGCACAGCTTTTTACAAGACAATTCTCAGAGCTGAATTGCATTGTTTACTTAAGACAGTTAAAAGGATATCACCAGCGTGAAATGAAGTCAACTTCAAAGTCACACAGTTTCAAGTCCTAAACATGCCACAGCAATCTCATTTTAGGAAAACACATGCTCTATTTTTGTTAAGTGTTTCTCTTCCTCTGCTGTGCAAGAGGTTCTTATAAGGAAAAAGTAACCTTAAAATAAAAAAAAAAAAATTAATGACCAAACCCCACTTTTACACTCCACACACAATAAAACCACTGAAGAACAAAACCTCTTATCCTCTCAGCTACAGTACCCAACGTAGATGTTTCTACCAAAAGGAGCCTTATTTTATCACTGTCTTCTCCTTTTGTAAATGATCTGTAAAATAAGCCTCTCAGTCCTCTTTTATTTCTAGTTGTCAGGAGGCAGATGCAGCCCCCAAAACCAGTTTCAGACATTATCTATGCAGCTACAACTGCTTTGGGATTCGCTTGTTGGATCTGTCACATGCTCCAGCAGTGACCCGAGGAGCAGAAGCGGGAGGAAGGTTGCTTCTTCCCAAATCGTGCTTGTCCCTTGCCTGTTTTGCTTTCAGAGGGCTGACTCCAGACCCACTTCCTCTGCTCTCCCAACAGCTGTCCAGGTTCAGCATAGGCACGAGCATCGCTTCATACCATCTAATGGGGCTGAATCCTTCAACATCCAGATACCGTAACAAAGCGAGTGGAAGCCTTAATGAAGGTAAATTAAAACACGAGTGGAGAAAATATCCATTCCTGCTCCATAATCCAGCAAGGTTCTCCAACAAGACTGAATGGGGAAAATTGTGACAAAAATACCATCTTTTCCCCCTTGGCATGCTATGTTTAAATGGAAGGCTATGGCTTTTGTTGATTTTTAAGATGCACAAGACCGACATGGCACCCTCAGTACTGCCTGCCACCTTCCACCCAGATTCTCCTGCAGCCAGCGGTAGACAACGAAAGTGGCGGGATCCAGTTATCACATCTGACCCTGGAGCCACCAGCAAGGGTGCATCAGTAACCTCCCACCTTTGCCTCCACCATGAAAGAAGGCACAGAATGAATTCAGCAGCAGACAGGAACTTTGATTCCAAACATCCTGCTGGTGTTTTTTTCTGTTTGGGTGGCACCTAAACTCTGAAGGTCTGAAGCCTCAGCAGAGCTCCACAAGGCACCAGCTTCTCCTGCATGGGCAGAGGAGGCAGTGAAAAAGGAGCTGGTTCGCTTATGCTCTTTGCTTTCTGTAATAAACCACAGTGGGGTATTTCTCGTTTGGCCTCAGCAGCTCAGCAAACTGCCATTGCACTGTCCCTGCCCTGGCATACCTGGAGAGGCCCAGCCATGGTTTCGACAGAGAACAGAGGTCAGCAGACAACAATATTACACTGAAGATCAGTGGCAGGGACACCAGTAACACGTGATCTCGAGAGGATAGCCAGTGCTTCTTGCAGAATCTCATCAAAAGCATTTCGCTAATTACTGCTACTTCACAGGCTTCACACCCAGAGGCAAGAAGGGGCTAAGATGGCTGAAGGAAGAAAAGCAGAGTCCTGAAATTCAGTGCCTGCAGTAACCAGTTTCAGAGCCCAGCAGTCTGTGAAAGGAAATCTCAACTCCAAGGAAAGAGTACTTATCCCTTCAGAGTCAGAGAGTAATGCTATTCAGAGAACCACCTATGGAAGACTGCTTGGTTGGACACTTCCAACTGTACTACCAACAGCAGGAAGACTTTGCAGCAGTTTTCTGGCAAGGAGGTGTAGAAATCTGGGCACAGCTGGGAGATTCCAATGAAGACCAGTGAGTTGTGCTACCCCTCCTGTGAGGCTGAGCCCACTCAGCACTGCACAGAACAGAGGTCAGCCTCTGTCTTCCTCTGCATGCTCCAAGTCATCCCCTGAGCTTCTAGAGGTTGGCTCAGATGCTCAAACATCTGCAGTGAAACCATGGCAAGCCTGCCATGAAGGGAGCTTCTCATACAGGACACATCATCTGGGGATTTCCAGGATCTTATGCAAACCTCCAGCATTTCCATGCTGCTCAGAATAAAGGGGAAATGGTGGAGAGATTGGTTAAAATAAGGCAACCAAGGCAAAAAAACTCCTTCTGATAGATGCTGCTATTGGCCAGGTAATAAGGGGGATAAGGTGCTGACCAGGAGTCGGGCATCCCACACCAGCACACAGAACATATCCCACACTCAAACACAATAAGCAAAGGGCACAGGCTGACAGCAATTCATGGCGCACCACCCCCTCACCCCTCTGCCAGTCATGCACTATTGCCACAAAGCTCATCCTACATGTCCTCCTCCTATCATGAGGCAGCAGGCATTTCTCTTGCACCATCCATCCCCACTCCATGGTCCATAACACAGCCCAACCGCTAGCATGCTCCTCCTGCTGCCTCTCCCTCCGGCTGTGCTGCAGAGCCAACGCCGTGCTCACAGGAGCTCATCCTGAGGAACAGGATGGTGTTCACAGTGTACACACATTTCAAGTGGCACTGCTTTGTCCTGGACTCTCTAAGATCACAAACCCTGGCTGACATGCCCAGGTCTCCTCCACACCACAGCTCTGCACTCCAGAAAGCAGCAAAACCAAGAAGGATGAGAAGATGTTACAGAACAAAGACCAACCAGCCTGCATATCCAGCACCAGAGCACAGGTCTCCAGCACAACCAACCCTCAGGGAGGTATCAAGCTGCTCTGGGCAATCCCTCAGCTCCCTGACTGCCCTCAGCATGGCAGGTACCCCTTCCTCATCCCCACCCCAGCATCACAGCTGGCACTCATCACACATCTGGCACAGACAAGAAGATTCACCCTCCCCCTCCTCAGCCACCCTAATAAAGATCAACTGAAGCAGGACGGACAATGATCCCACAGAACAAGGCCTGAGACCAGGTAACTGCAGTGAGGAGCTGAGGAACAGGGCCCTGCTGTGCCGTGTGGGAGCACAGTCACCCAGGTGATACACAAGCACTGCAGGATGCTCGGCCCACTTCAGACCTGCCACCTTACTACAAATACATCACCTGCTGCCTCCCTCTTGTCCAAGATGCCAGAACAAAATCCCCCAGCATGTGCAAAGCACCGGGAAACAAAGGAGGCCAACGGCATGAATTACTTCACCTATGCCACAGGCAGAGGAGAGGATATCCGTTAAGGACTCCAGCACAACCATGGTTAGAGCACTGCAGCCCCAGGTGGGAAGGTATTTGTGTGACAGAAAGCAGTGGGTACAAAGTGAAACATCTTGTGACTTATCATAGGTGGGGGATCAGAAAAGTAACACAGACCAAGATTTGAGGCTGTAACAATGCTCTGGGAATTAAAAACATTGTGATTTTTCATAATTAACCGTCTGTTATAGTCTCTGCATGTGAACTATGTATTATCCTATTCCATACTCCAGCTGAGGCAAACTTTGGTGGCCTGCCCAAAGTCAGTGTCAGAGCTAAAACAGATCTTTTCACTTCCAAACAAGCTCACAGTGTTAGCTACTTTTAACTGTCTCGGTGGAAGCTGAAAAACAGCAAGAAGAAAGCAAATGGGGAAAGAAGTATGTAAGACTAAAAGGGACAAAATTAACAGGAGAAAATTAAAGAGGAGAAATTAAGGCTCTGACATCTGAAGGAGCTTTCAAAGAACAAATACCTGGGTGCTGCAGACCCACATCCCAGAGGGAAGGCCAGAACTCTCACTCCTCAAAGCTGGAGGTGAAAGTGCTGGCTGCAGCACCCTGAGGGGTGCACGGTCCCAGTGGGTGCTTCACTTCCAGCGGCCAGGCCCAGCACTGCCCTGGGAACCTGCAGTCCCCTCATCCCCAGCAGCACTGGGGAGGGAAGTGCCACTGCTCGCCCCAGTGCCAGAGCTGCCGGCTCAGCAGTGTGTGAACCAGGCCAGCACTGAGCCCCTTTTGCCTGGGGACCGGGACACCTAGCCTGAGACACTAACAAAGCAGAAGGTTAATTTGAAGCTCAGAGCCCCGCTGCTGCGCTTGTCTCTCCCTGGCCCTCCCTTCTCGCTCTCCTTTCTGTGCAAAGCCTGACATCTACAGTTCTGTCTGGCGCAGTCAGGGTGCTGCGGTGGGAGCCACACAAGGACAGCGGGTACGCGCTGGCCAGCCACGCTCTGCTCCTCCACTTCACCATGGCCACCGGCCCGGCTGCACTCACTCTGCCTGCAGAGCAACACAATCTCAGCCCGGCCAGGGCACACACTGCAAAGCCCACTTCAGCAACGTTGCCCAGTGGTACCGCTGAAGCCTCAGCGGCCACCCTGCTCGAGCTCATCTAAATCTAGCTCCTGCCGCTCCACACGGACTGCCAATGCCATCAAACAGAGCAAGGCAAGGGAGCTACAGCCTCACGGCATCACTTCTGCAGCTGTACTGCAGGAACCTGCTGCACCTCAACACCTCAGGGGCAGCATTTCTGCTCTGCTTCCAAACGCATCCAAGAGCCTGCGCACCAGCTTCTGCAACACAAGAGGCCCGAGTGAAACGCACAAGCTGGTGTGTGCAGCCTGAATCCAGAATATCTTCAACATCTCCATGAGGCAGGAACAGCTTTAGTTAGCAGATCCTACAACTGTCAAACATACGCTCAAGACACCAAGCAGCTCTGTGCTTCATGTGCTCCCCCTCATAAGTCTTCCGAACTAACCTCCAGGCCTGCTAGTATTATACGGTATCTCACAAAAAATGCCTTGAAGAACCCCCACACTCTGCATCATCCCAAACAACATGCACCTGATGGCAAATCTCAGCCCAAACAAGGTACATCTGACAACAGTTCAGCTGACTGTGCCCCTGCACCCCCCTTGCCTCCCCTTTCCTGACTGAGCTCCTTTGTAAACAGAAGGAACAGACCAAAAACCTCCAAGCCTGTCACCAGACGTCACAGACGCTCAGGAAACCCAACAACCTAACCTCTCAGAATCAGGCACATCATTGTGATGTTACTATCAACATTTAAGTACGTGCTCTGAATTCTGCAGGGAGCATCAGTCTGTTTGCACAAGACAATCAGTGGCAGTGTGGCAAAAGGAGGGTTAAAACTCCCGCTACTATACCAAGCCAACCAGCCATTTTGGAACTAACCTACCACTGGCTACGGAAGCATAGCTGCACATATGAGACACACACGAAGCGGGATGCAGGAGGTGGGATGCAAGGTGCTTCGCTGCCAGGGACCAAAAGAGGTCGGGAGCAGCTCCCAGAGCATGTGTGCTCCCATCCTGCCCAAGGAGGGACCAACTGTCCAGCAGACACCCTTGGGCCATCAAAATAAACATTTATTAAGACCTAATGCATCACAGACCCAGCAGATTCCACATTCCCAGATACTGCAGTTGGGGGATGAGGAAGAAAACCTTTTCACTAGACTTGCTGTGCACATCACCTGCTCCAGCATCACTGCCGAGCAAGGGAATCAGCGTGGCTCAGCCCTCACCAGATTTAAGACCTGTATAAGGCTGGGCACTACAGGACCAGGATCCTCCTGCTTCCCAGCAATGTGCACTACACAGAGCAAAACATTGGGAAATGTTTGTTTTCTGGGGACAGGAAAAACCCACATTGCTGCTCTGCCTCTATTAGCAAGAGGCATGTTTGGCACTTGTGACACAATGAAATTGCAATAAACAGCTAAGTGTTTTTCTCTCAGCAGCAAACTCAAGGACAAAGCAGGGTGGCTGCAGCCTATCCATGGCGGGGCACCTCAAGCCCAGAGTGTCCCACCGCCCCTCCACCCCACACAGCCAGGCCCCAGACCCCTCCTGGGACGTGCCAGGAGCCACCCGCAGCAGTGACTGCACAGCCACCAGCACAGGTCTCCTTCCTGACAACCCCAACCACGAATTAACTTCAGATGGGGATGAACTTTAACCATATTTACAGTTCACCTCTGGAAACACACACAGCGTACACAAATGGATGCCACCACTCTGCAGCCATGGAGATCACCCAACTCCTGCACTGACATACGCACACGTCCATCCAGCTGGCCAACGAGGAAGTGCTGGAAAGCACTCGCTCCTCACCAGCACAGCACAACCTGAGTGAGGCCCACAGCATCTACCAGGGGAAAGATAATCGCCAACACAAACTGGGTGGTGTGGCCCACTGCCATACCAGTGACTGCAGAGCAGGAACACGCAGGGGCTTCCAGGTCCAGTGGGATCCTGAACCTGGCACCAACAACCACTGCGTCCTGGTCACCAGCTGCAAAAGAAACCCGACTCACCCACCCTGTTAGATTGTTGGGTTTTCTACAAACTAGCTGGTATTTCTCTATTTTTCCAGTCCCTGCCTACACACAACCCCAACCTTGGGAGCAAACACAAATGCATGAATTGCAGATGAGACACAAAGCAGGAGGCGGGATGGGCGGCCCTGCTCCCTCCTGCCCTCACCTCACCTCATGGCGCGAGGCAGTTATATTTAGGTACCGCCACGGTCTGCGGTGCCGCGGCCCCCCTCGGGCACGGCGCAGAATGCAGATTTTCCAGACAACAGACCACAACAGCTCCGTCAAAACCATTAGAGGCTGCAGCGCCCAAGCCTGCGCACAGATGTTTTGATTCCCACTCTCCTGCAACAGCAACCCTCAGCAGCCCTGGCGCTGCCATGCGCTGCACGCCCAGCCCAAACGTCGGCTGCCAAGGGCAGGAGTGAGCAGGGCCAGGCAGCCTCGCTCCACAGGGGAGATGTTCCTCCCTCTGGTCTGTCCTTGCTGGCCTCTCCCAGGAGCTCCCAGAGGGTGTGGGGTGACGCCCCACCATAAGAAAACAGAGGCAGTGTGGGAGGGCAGCCCCATGGTCACCCTGCTCCAGGCCCAAGCGATCTCCCAGGTCGAAACCCTGAAGTCAGTCATTGCCCACAGCCCTGTAAGCAGTGAGTGGGTCCTCAAATGGCCAGAACGGGGAATCAGGAGAGACCCAGTTTTGCCTACGTCCTACCTCTCCCGCTGGCCAGACTCGGCTCTGAAGCCATACAAAGGTCGAACCTCGGCCACATTCTAGCAAAGGGAAACAGAGTTGTGAAACACTTGGCCTCCTCCCAGCCCATTCCTCCTGAACCACACCATCTCCCCAGCACAAACACACCTCTCGCTCCAGCACCACCGGCAGCACTACCACCTACAAGAATATGGTGGCTGAAAACTCTCGCCGCAGATGAGCAAGTCCAACATCGGCAGAGGAAACACGCACGCAATGAAGCCCAAGCCCCAGCAGAACAGTGTGCGAATAAAGTTGATGCAAAAGCCCACCAGTCATTTTTCAGCTTCTCCATTCAACATTTTTATTATCATCACTACTGTTAGTATTTTGCAAAGCAGGAGTGTTAACAGGCAGGCTACCACAGCCAGCCATATGTACATGAGCTGGGATTTAGCAACCCCTGCTGAAGCTGTGCAACTGCTAGCCAGGCCCGAAGTAAATCTGCTCCTCAGTGCTGCTCTTGGCCTCTTGCACGACACCATCGGGACAGGGGCCGAGGGTCAGAACAGAGGGATGAAAGAGGGACACGCGCCTCTGCCTTTGTCAAAGCAGCCATTGCCGGGCCCCAGTTTGACGGCAGCCACGACAAGGCCAGGTGAAGGTGCCAGGCCCCGCGCCGCCTCTGCCACCGAGCAGCACCTTGGCGCGGTCCTGCAGGAACAAAAGGCAGCAGCGAGATAGGAGGGAGGGCATCGGGTTCCCACAGCTGAAGGCCAGTGCTGCTGCAAGCTGCACTGCTGGTGTGCGGGAGAAGGGCTGCAGTGGGCTTCCCACTGGCCACTGTTCCCAAATGACCATGTGCAAAAAGGAGAGAATGGGAAAAAAACAACAAAACAAATACAGTAAAGCAATCTCTGTGTCTCGGCACAGAGTTCCTCACCCCTTTAATATGTCTTGTCTTTGCTTTTGTTACTGACCAAAGTCGGCCTGCGGAGCAGGACCCGGGCAGGAGGGCAGCTCGGGAAGCCTGCGCAGGAGCAGCCGACACCGGGAGGACGAGCAAGAGCCCCAGGCCTGGCGCTGCACGGCAGCAGGGAGCCCAATACAGCCCTACGGGGGGCTATCGGAGCTGGAGCACCCTGCTTCATGACCGCCCTCCACTCGGCTGCTCTCCAAGCCTCAGCCGGTGCTGCAGCCGAAAAGCCAAGCTCTGTCTTGTGCTTAATGCCGGACCAGACAGCGCTCCCTAATGAGGGAGCATTACAATCAGCTTGTAATGCTGAATTTTTAATGCTGCCGAGGGCTCTGTTACATACTGAAGGGGAAGCAGGCGCAGGGGGCTGTCGGCAGGGTGCCTGCTCCCCCAAGGCCCCCGGCAGACCCCCGCGCCCCTGCCCCGCCGCTTACCGCCAGCACTGCGGGACGGGGTGCACGCAGCACCCATCGGAGCTCCTGCCTGGCCGGGAGCTTCATGCAAACTTTCCTCAAGTGTGTGGAGAGGTGATGCCAAAAGCTTCGCTCTCCTCTCCACCAGAGCTCGGTCGGGAAGCGGTTTAAAAGCAAAGTTCACGAACATGTTAACTGCATGCTCTCGTATGTTCCGTACATAGAGTCTGCGCTGCTCCTCGCAGTAATACCCTAAGACTGTAAATCTATAACCACTGCAATGATTTAGTGATTAAAAACATGATAACATATTGTGTAACTGCAAACCACAGAATCCCTGCCAACTCTCCTCCAAGATACAGGAACAAAAATACAGAAAATGTGTTGCTTGCAGCAGTCTTCCTAAACTCAATGGAAAGATTTTAATAATAAAAATAATAATGAAAAAAAAAAAAACCAAACCCAGTCCCAGACATCAGAAAAAGGCTGGATACAATGCAAAGCTGGAAAAAAAAATTAAATGACAGAGTTTTAAATACAATTCTTGCTCTAACAAATTACAATCTAAACATGCCTCTTTTTTTTTCTCTCTTTTTTAAGTTTGTCGTAACTGGAATAACTGGTCTTGTGTGATGTCTTGCATATTCAAAGTGCTTTGTAATAGGATACGGAGACCAAACCTTATTTGCCTAAACTCAATGGGGCTTATTTTTTTCCCTTCCCCCCCCATTTCTTTTCATTTTCCTTCCTTCCCCCCCCCACTTTTCTCCCCCAACAGGGGGGCAGGGGGGAGCTGTGGGGGAGGCAAAAGGAAGAGAGGTCTTTAAGCTGTAAAGAAAATACCTGAAGGGAGAGGCTGCAATTTGTAATACAGTGAGGAAAGCCAAATATTATATATGTATTTTTAAAGGCAGCTGTGGGAGTTTTGGCCTCTGAGCAGACAACTTGACCCCAGCCTCCCTATTCTCTTATTTCCCCCATTGCAGGATCCCTGCACCTTCAGTGGGATTCGAACTCAATGTGACCCTAAGGAGGGAGTCACCGAGCCTCCAGAAAATTGCTCCATATTAAACAGGAGCGAGAAAAGGAGAAAGATAGACGGCTGAGGAAGGGATGCAGCTGTATTCCATATCCTCACAAAGTACAGGACAAACCCACGAGCAGCTTTAAGCTCAGCATGAAAGAGAAACAGCCCTTCCTTGGGGCAAAAGAAATATTTCTATTTTAGAAAAAAAAGGGTGGGGGGAGGGAAGAAAGTTTAAAAATTTCAATTAAAAATAAAGCTAATAAAGAGTAATAATTGAGAAAACACAACAAAACCAAACCAAACGCAACCTAAACGATAAATATAGCAGCGAAGCCCGCGGGTGCGTGCCACACGCGTGCACACAGAGCCCCACGGCAGCGGCCGCGGCTCCGCGCACCCCGGCTCCGCTCGGGAGGGCTGGCTCAGGAGCCGCCTTCCCTCCGCGGGCGAGGAGCACAGTTTATTCAGAGGAATCAATAGGAAAGAGCATTTGCAAATATTTAGATAAGCGCCGTGCGATTCGGCATTAAGTAATTTAAAACTGAAACTGAGAAGGGGGAATCGGCCTACAGCGCCGTTCGCTGCTTCACCTCCCCATCCCCCTAGCCGCATTCTTCCCAAAACCGAGCCTGCCCGCGGAAAACAAAAATCGGAATTACTCGGGCTAGCCAGGCCGCGCCGGGGCCGCTCGGGCGCGGCGCCCGGCCGGGCGGAGGCGGGCGGA
>JANRGW010017640.1:1262-11383 GCA_024733675.1 Psilopsiagon aymara
GGTGGCGCGGGGGGGCGGGGGGGGGCGCCCTCCCTTGCCTTGCGACCCGCCCGCGGCCGCCGCTGGCCGCGCCTTGAGGAGCGGGCAGTGTCTGCTTAAAGAGACGGGTGTCCTGTGCCTCCCATCGGCTCTCCTGGACGGGCCGGGACGGGACGGGCAGACGGAGCCGATCCAGGCCTGCCTTCGCAGCCGCCCGTGCGCCCGGAAGGCGCCGGAGCGAGAGCAGCCCCCGACCCTTTGCAGTCTTGCGCCGCCGTGTACCCCGCCGTGCCCTGGGCCCCGCGGCGTGGCCCGGGCAGGGGAGCGGTGCCGCGTTATAGCCGTTTAATGCCACGCGACGTGAGGGTTTTTTTCCGTGCTGGTTTTGCATAGGGGAAGCAGCTCTTGCTGCGGGAAGCGGTTGCGGGGAGAGGGTGTGAGCTGTTCGCCAGTGCAAGATACAAAGGCTTGGCCTTTACGTGATGTACTGTATAGGTACGCTGGCATTTGACAAGGCGTTTTCTGCGGGTCACAGGGCTGGCGGAGGGCGGCCGGGCGCAAAGGGCCCTGTTTACGAAAGGGCGGTAAGCGTTCCTTGGAATTACTCGTGGAAAGAAAGGGGCAGGCGACGACAGCCGCCGCCTCTGTGATCTGGAGGCTGAGGAGCGGTCTCCGGAGGGTCTTCCCAAGCCAGCACGCTGCATGCCTGCTGCACCGCTGCCCCACCGCCACCGGCTACCTGCGACGGGAAGACTGCCTTTAAGTTACCAGATGCATCTGCACCTAGTGGTTCTGTGTCCTAGAAAGACCCCACAACAACTCTTCTGGCAAGCCCCACCGCAGACAGTGCCTCGCAGTGACGCACACGTGAGAGAGGCTCAGGCTGTGTGTTTTTTTTCTCTGTGCCTGTCATGCTTAGATTTGCCTTCAAGCAGTTTGTATTCCTGATGAGCTGCAGTGTAAACCTGCATGCAGAATAGATGGCTGTTTAGTCACTTCAGTTTTGATGCCTGTATTCCAAATCGACAGTCTCGGAACTTGCACTCGGCAATTAATGCCCTAACGATGGTGGCTCAATTAGATATACTTTTAGATTTTTGGTCATAAATTCTTTCTGCTGCCTGCAGATCTCTGGCAAAGGCTAGCAGCTGATGAGCACCTTGAGGCCTTGATGGAACATGCCTCAGAGGTTTTGCCACAGAGATTTTTGCCTTGCCTACATGACCTCTGAGGATCTGCGCTGTAATCAAGAGCTCAGGACTGAAGAGCAGCAGTGGTACTGATGAAGGTGGTAATGATACACATCTTCTGTACTGCCTAGACGCAGAGCTGCATAGGCGTGGAATGAAAATCTCTCCTCTTGTTGAAATAGAGTTTGTAACCAAAATCTGCTTTCTCTATGGTGAGTGCAGTAACCACTAGCATCTGCCGAGGGTTGTTGTAACTGATGCTGAATCCTTTTGAAACAATTTTTTGCCTAAAATCATGTGTGGGAGGTTCACCAAAACATATCCTCACCTTCTGTTTTTATACCACCAAAAATGTCTGCATGTTGGGTATGCAGTACTCAGCCTTCATCCGCTTGCATATTTTGTTTCTGCTGGAAGTTTCTTTTTGCCAAGTTCTTAATAAGTGTTCCAGTGGGATTTAGACCTCTAAATATTGTTTCAAGATGTGGAGATAAACCACCTGCCTAATTACAAAAACACCACTCAGTGGATTTTACCATGGAATCCCCAACCTGTAGAAGGACGAGTCTGGTTATGAACTAGACACTATATCTGAAGAAACTGAATTCTAAAAATAACAGCAGGGTTCATTGTTCCTTGTTGCCTTGCATGAGTTTGGCATGAGGTCCATAGCTCCAAAGAGAAAAGTATTCAACACCTTGGAAGGCAAAAAGCAGTCAGGTTTTTGGTCAAAGCAGGCTGTTTTCGACGTTCAAAGGACAATTTATTCTTGAAGCTGAAGGATTGTTCACTCTTGCTTCCCGTTAGTCTTCAGTGAATTTGTGTGCAGTTTTGCAGCATTCTGTCAAGATCCATAAAACCCAGGAGTTTAGGAGAAAGTGTGCTATAACTTGCCACTTTTAAAATGATGTAAATTAAGATCAGAATGTCACTGTCATTCTATTTTCCTGTCTTCTGTCACTTCTGACACAGCCTTGATGAGTCTTTAAATATAGGCTGGTTTGTATTTAAAGTTTCTTGTTTTTTCCTTCTTTTATGAAAAATCTTTTATGGTAGGTTATGTAACCTGTACTATTATCTACCAAGTAGAGAAGGTAGCTTTTAAATGTTTTACACATCTTGCTAAAGATTTCTCATAAGTGAATCGACTGCAAGAAATATTTAGGCAGTTTTGTATGCACAGTAAGTGTGCTGAGTTTTGACTGGTGTAAAAAAACCCGTATGAAATATCACAGATGAGCTAGGGATTGCAAAACATCATATCCATTCTTTTTCTCATGTTACCAAGAAAAGCAACTGGTTATTTCAGGCCTAATTCATAACTAATCTGCAGTTGTTTATATTCAAAGTCTGAGGTCTGAAGTGAACAGAACAATGTGGGCTTATGTGTGTATTTCACAGGATAGGTGAAATCTCCAGCTGAGATTTTCTAACTCACTTCTAGACTCTGGTGGGGTTTATTTATTTATTTATTTTTTTTTCTTCAGTCAAGTCAGAACCTTAATACAGAGATTTATCAGTGCCAGAAGACCTTTAATAAAGGGTCCAATCCTGAGGCCATTTTCTATGTAACCCTGCAGATTTCCTGTCTGGAATGACTGTAGCTGAAGACCAAGAGTGTTGTGCCCAGCACTGCGACTTATTACAGTTTATTTTGGGACCAAGTTGCTAGGTCACCAGGCTTTGTCAGCTGTATGCTCCCCACATACACTCACTTGCAAAAATGAAGTGTTAAACTAATAATCATTTCAAAACTCCTCAATCTTAACACCAATACACGTATTTAAGTGTACTGTGTGACAAATGCACTTCTTATCCTTCAGAAAGATAAACTCAGTGAGTTTTTCAGTTGAATTGGCATCAAGTTCTTTCTGCTCAAAACTTTTAATTATGGTGTTAAGCCAGGTTTTACTGGTAGAAGAATGTAACAGCATGACACAGTTTATGTTCTCATGTTTTACAAGTGCTATCAAGTGACCCTGTCTCAGTATGTTTTTAAAACACTCCCTACATACAACTTTCTAAATTAGTCATTAGTGACCTCAGGGATATGTTGTAGCTAGTAAGCACATTAGGAGAATTTATGATGCTAAGTATAATATGATAATCTCTAAGTCAATTTATAGGTAGCTCTCTCATAATGCAAGAGTTTCACATGTTCCAAACCATTTTTCAATGAAGTCTTTACCTTCTTCTTCAACATTGCCCAAGTCCTATTTCATAATAATAATCTTCATAATTTTCTATTATATATTGAAATGGACTTGCATGCTGTCATAAAGCAGACTCAGCATGCAAAGGGAATCAGTTTTATTTTCTTTACACTCTTAAGAGCAACATTCATGAGTAAGACGTACACATCTTTTTTAGTAGCTATGGAATTACTACATGAAAAGATTGTGATTAGCAGAGAGTGATTTTAAAAAATAGCTGCTATAGATAACATTCTTCTAAAACAATGGAAAACTCTAATTTGACAGGAGGGTGTTTCCACCCGATGAACTGCCAGGGTTGTTTTCTAAATACACATTTCCTTTCTAAGGAATGGGAAGAATAATTCCTTTCCAGAATGGAAATATTCAAGATTATGTGCTTTAAGTAAAATTATTAGTTGCATTGTAAACTTCCTGCTGTTTTACAGAAGTCGAGGAAGTTTCCAAATGTTAGTGTATTCAGCATTGAAACTTTTAAACAGTAAATGGATTTTGAGAACCCCTAAATGTATTCTGCTTCTGTTTCTGTGTTTAGTGGATAGATGTACAGTGACCCTATATAAGTACATAGACATATCTATAGAGTCATCAGTGCTTTCTTCAGAAAATGGTCACTTTAGGCTTTTGTGGATCATATGCATATTTTGAGGTGATGTGAAAAATAGCGCCAAGTCATCAGATGTGTCAAAGCAGCATGTGAGGTTACCTTTCTGTTATCCCTGTTCACCTCGGTGTGGAGACTTGAGACTTCATGCTCTGCTAGCATGAGTTCCATCATCATGGGGCCACCTTGCTTTTCTTGTCCTTGACACATTTTTCTGTTCTTGCCCCTGATGCCAGAGAGGAGCCCAACTGACAGTCCTGAGTACCTTCCGTTGGATGCAGAGCTACTGTGAGTCTCCTGGAGTGGAGCAAAATGGATTTTGGAAGCGGTAAGACTCTGTCCTGCGTTATAGGTATGACTTACAGTAGGGGGTCACAGCCTGGCCTCTATGAAAACTAAATGCAAAGAATGCAGTTCTCTTCACTGGGTGCTGGCATGTGGACTTTCACAACCCACAGTTAAAAAAAGTAAAGAAGAAATGGCTGTTATTTGAAAGACTGTTTTACTGTCTTTGTGACTACATATGCATACAGTGATCCTCACTCCAGGTACTCCAGGTATCAATCAGTCCTTTAACCTACACCTGTCTCAAAGGTAAACAGTGATGTTTTGTTCCTGATAACTAATCCTTTTGATGAGGCAATCTCACCAACCTTCCTAAAGTTTACTTAAGGGAACAGTGACTGGGGATTTGCTCCCTAATTGCTTGTAGCTCAAGTGACTCCATCAGGTTTAATGACACTGCTTTGAATGAACACTGGTATAAAAGAGAGAAGAGATACAACACAGGGGATCAAACTGTCTGGGAAATAAACTTAAGGAGCAACCAAATTGCTTGTTTTCTGAACAATCTGGAAGATATATTGGGTTGAACTTGATGTGATCTGTACCAAACAAGGGGTAATTTACTAAGTAAACCTTTTTTTTTTTTTTTTAAGTATTGAAACAGTGCCTGCCATAAAGAGTCACTATGAGAAAAACGAGGAATAAAGCTGAAGATAGCAAATGAACAGCACTCCCTTTAACAGCAGTCAGTCACTTCCTGCAATCAAAGCTATGCTAGCATGTGGCCAGTTCAAATAAAAATTATTGGACCAGAGCCAAACACGAAGAAGTAATTGATAATGTGGTTTTTCAGAACCCACCCATCCATCAAATGTGTCACTCCTCCATAATACTTTTATTGCCCCTTCTGAAGAAAGATCTTTAAAATTCATTGTGTGCACTTAAAAACAAAGTGTCCTTGTCCTGGTTTATAATGATTCTCTTCTAGTTTGGGCTTGTTTTGTGATTTAATTACATTCTCTGCTATCGTGCATTTTTGTACAGATAGTTGCTGAAAATTTCTGCTGTGCTTAAACAAAGAATCTTTTGTGCTGTATCAGCTTGCATTTTCCTTGGATTGTGTTGTGCTGGTGTCTTTTCACTGACTTCAGCACTTGAGTGTTGTAGTCATAGCTTCACTAAGTAGACTGTAACAAACAGATTCATTGGCCCTTTCTCTGTTCTGCATCTTATTTACTAATGTGTGGAAAATGCTCCTTATATTGTTAAGGCGTATGCACTATTACAAACAATAAATTAACCTTAACTGGAGGAAGCTTTAAGACTCCTAATACAGTAGCCTAGCAAAAACCAGAGTTTATAAAAGCTTTATACCTACCAAGTGTCATGAATATTTTTGTTAAAAGGTGCTATATCAACACCACCTAAAATGTGCATTTCTGCACCAACCTTTTACTATTGTCTTTAGCAGACAGATATTATAAACAGTGCTCTGTAATTTCTTAATATGAGATAGCAAGGGAGAGATAAATACTAGATGCATTCAATTGAATTGATACTTTTTTTAATATATATATAGTTAACAACAGTGAACACAATTGCAGGAAGTTTATTACTCTGAACAGTGTTCACAGATCTATTGTGCCAGTTTTATAGGGGCTGCTAATGATAACCCTCAAATTGCAGACCACAATCTAGTTAAGAGATCAAGTACTCTGGTGCCAATTAATTCATAAATAAGTGCTTTGGATTCTAATGTTTAGACTGCTTTTTCATATTACAAAGTGCCAGAGCTCACAACTTGTGTACTGAAAAGAATGTAGGTACTCATGACAACGCAGCAGTAACAGCATCTTGAGCAGGCAGAGATGAGGATAGACATGCAGTTTTGGTAACAGAGAAGAAAGGGCATACTTTAATGAGATGTGGATGGGGTCTGCGAGTCTTGGAGGGAGGAGTTTGTACTCACATTCTGTCTCTAACCCATTCTTTCACTTTAGGGAATTTTTTAACTATCAATTTACACTAAGTATGTTTCTAAATCAAAAAGAAGTGTTCCCCTCCCTGGAAACTAAGACTCAAAAAGAATAAAAAAGAATTTTACAGCTCTGCCACCTAGGATTGGCTAATTTAAATGCACTAACCTCAGCCCAAAGTCTGATTTGTCAGACAGAGTGTCTAGATCTTTAAATCATATATCAAATCAAAGTAGAGAGCAAGTGAGTGGGTATTAGAATTGTGTTACCAGCTCCACCACTCACTGCCTGGCTTTGGACAATTTATTTTCACTTTTGCTAGAGAAGTGTGGTAGAGAAGTGTGCTGTAATTAATGTTGTACAAGGTTGTGGAATCTGTAAATTATTTATTTTATTTCAGGAAAAGGATTCAAGCTTAGTACACGTAAATCCAGGAAACCCTGCAAAACCATGCAATTCATATGCCCCCTGGCTTTTACAGAATTGCAGGGGTTTCCCTGACATCAACACTTGTTTTAATCTCACACAAGCTACAAATCTGGCAGTGTCTGAGAAGCAGCCCCAAGAAACACTGATCTAATAGTTGCAACTAAGTCAATAAAATGCTTTAAGCATTTGCTTACTTCAAGTCCATGATTTGTGCTATTAATTCAGTGGAGATACTCACTAGATTAAAATTAAGCTCATGCCTAAATGCCTTGCTGAACTTTTATGAGATTATTAGGTTTATGATTTAGGTATCTTTCTTAACCTTGCTGAGATCAGATCTCCAGATTTAAAATGGTCCATCTAAAAGTAGTGGTAGACTTAGATTTCTATGAAGGTCATTTGGGGCAAGAGATCTCTCAATTTTCACAGGTACTTTTAATTATCTAGACATTGACGACTTTCTGTTTAGTAGTTTAAACTTTCCAAATGCTACTGTGTCTCACTCATACTCTTGTAGCTCATATTTAATTTTATTTCTCTCAAAGCAAGGCTAAAACCTACAGTGCTCTATTACATAGAAATATATGCTGCATCTTTGACTTATGGAGCAGTCTCAAATTAATTAAAAGAAGCCTTTTGTATTCAATAGGCATTACTGAATAGTGTATATGGCCTATAGTATCAAGCTCATAATAGCTGTTTTAAAGCTGAAGTATAAGGCTTTTACATTAAAGTAGGTATTTTGGGGTTTATCTCTATAAAACCAAATCTCTGCCTAGCTGTAACATTCCAAGGTGTAATGTAAAACAATAGAAGGTAATAAGTAGCAAGAAGTTTTGGAATTTTTTTAGGTAAAAACAATCCTCTTGTGTTTTACCCAGCACCATTCCAAGCAGTGGTCTGAAATTTACTATCACAGGTCAATATTCAAAAGGTGAGTGATTCGTTTGCACTGTGGGTTGCTTTGATTCCTATTGAATAGGTAAAAGTGTAGACCCCTGAATGTCTATGATACAGGAGTATTTGTACAGGGAAAGTGCTGCTCCTTTTAATTTTCACATTAAAATATCAATCACTCAGTGTACTGTAGGCAATTTGTACTTTTTTCTGATTAGCTTCTGGGAATACACTATTTGCATTTGATATGACAATCTAGTTTTTAAGAAATGTGCAGTATGGCCACAATGAATAAAAATTTGTTTCAGTCTTTTGGGATAAAGGGTCCTTTTGTTTTAGTAAACAATAAAATATCAGGGGTTTTTGTTTTGTTTTGTTTTCAAATAATAATCTCATTTGAATGTTTTCATTTATCATTTCATGTTTACTTAAAAAACATTTTCTGCTCCCTAGAGAAGTCCATAATGCACTGAATAAAGATTGAGCATCAGAAAAATATGTGCTCAAATGGCAGAGTAAAATTCAGGAAAAGCTGTTCTGGTTTTGCATTGGTATATGTGCATGTTGCTGAACATTAGTGATACACATTTTATATGTACATGTCCTGGTTTTGAATAAAGGGAGGGATCTTATTCAGATGACCACAAAAGAAAATGTATAACTTACTGTCAGGGTTTGTCAAAGTATAGCTTTCAAAGATACTACTGCTGTGTATTGTAATATTAAAATCTTTGCTATTTCACCTGAAGAGAAGTACAACTTCAGAGAACCATTAATCCTTTTACCAGCAAAACTGCCTGAGAAGTTACCTATGAGTAAACTGGAGTTAGGGCATTTTCCTAATAGTAAATTTGATAAAATCCAAATAGTTTATGTATGACTTCAACTTTGCCTGACTGGAAAATGACATTGCTCATTAATGAACAGCAAATCTACACAACAGCTTAGGACAGAAATTGAAGAATGCTCTACCTATATGAAATGACAGAGGGAATTTAGAGGGCAAAAATGCAATTATTAGAACTGGAAGATGGCCAAGATCCTTGGCTTAACTTCTGTGTTGTTATTAGAAGCTATATATTAGATCCCATTTATTATTGTTCTTTGCTGTGCCTTTGATGTGATTTTTTTTTGGTTGTGAGGGTTTTTTTTTTTTTCCAAAAATATTTTTGTTTTGGGTGTTTTATTGTTTGGGTTTTTTTGGTTACAGAAAATGGTAATTTCAGTGGCTGGACGTGATAGTTTAAAGACATGTAGGTATGCTTGGTCTTCATCATTTAAGTAACCTGTATTGAAACAGTGGTGCCAGTTTAAAAACAGTATCACTAGAAGTTACCAGAGCTTTAGCAGAGAGACTGAAATGAGTAGGTATGGTCAAGACTCACATAGTTTTATATTGCCCGTAAAAACGTAGCATGAAGTCCTTATCCTGTCAGGTCCTCCATAAAATTCTCACTGACCTTGGTGAAGGGAGGACTTCATTCAGCATGACACTGTCAGTGCTTACAGTTTTAGCACTAATTTTGTAGTACTTGCCATTTTTATTATACTTTCAGCTCTGAGTCTTGTTTGTCATGAAACTCCCAACTTTATCTTTAGAAAGTCTGTGCCAGGATCAGAACTACTAAAGATCAATGAAAAGATTTATGTCCTGTAAAGACTTGTTTGTGGGTCCTGATTTTAGACAGACACAGCTTGTATCTTGCTCCCTCATTAGTCACTAAGTCCACACTTGCAATAAGCTGTGCACTGGCACAGCTAAAGCAAGGAGGTGCCTTAGGTCCCCAGGTTGCTCTGGCTGTGGTATACACGCTCTCAGTTTGCTCAGTTTTTTCCCAGATGCACCAAACAGTGCCTCTGTAATGGCAGATCTAGACAAGCTGACATGCACTCTCCATCTAATCTTGAAAATTTCTAAAGTAACTGGACCTGTAAATTACCAAGAAGAGCAATATTCAGGACATTTGGGGCATTTCCCACTAGCTTATTTTAGGCTGCTTTGTCATATTGGCTGTTGTGAACATTTTTATGACCAAAGTACATCCCTACTGTAAGCCCAGGAACAGCCACTTGTTCCAAGCCAGAACTAGACAAGGGAACACGGTACAAATCCAGCTCTGCTAGTACTTTGGAAGAGTTCTGAACTGTGCTGAGTACAGTTAAAAGTAGGGAGACTCATACTGTCTTCCTCTAACCTTCTCTACTTACTGGAGACTAGGGAATGGATCCAGAGCTGTGGATCTGCTAAAGTGTCTGAAATTTTTTTACAGATTAAGCTTTGATTTTCTAGTTGCGGAGAAGAAGTTCGCATGCAGCCTCTTAAGGGCAAAGTTCACAGGTGTCGTGGTTTAAGCCATAAATCAGCCATGCACTTTGTTCACTCACTTCCCCCTTGTTCTTCCGCCTGCTCCTGGAGGGATGAGAAGGAGAATCAAGAGAATGCAACTCCCACAGGTTGAGGTAAGAACAGTTTACTAAGGTATAACACAAACCACTACTGCTACCACCAATAATAATAATGACAAGAGAAATACAAGGGAAGAGAATA
>JANRGW010017642.1:0-12974 GCA_024733675.1 Psilopsiagon aymara
GTCCCTGCCCATGGCAGGGGGGTTGGAACTGATGATCTTAAGGTCCTTTCCAACCCTAACTATTCTATGATTCTATGATTCTAAAGTTGAAGACAAAAGCGCTCAGAAAGAACATTAAAGTGCCCAAGCATGAGCATTTTGAAAAGACAATTGCTTAGCTAGAACAGCTCTCCCACGGTAAAAAAATGCATCTCGAGGGGACAGAAGAGGGGAATACAAGCACCTGATTGTGGTCATTCCTATGACGGCGTATGCAAAAAACACAGGATTGTACTCAACATCAGAGCCTCGGAGGTTGAAAAGCCCTGGAAAATAAGAATGCCAAGAATCACAGTCCTGGTTCATCTGTTGCAACATTAGAGAAAGCCAAAAATAACCTCAGCAAAACAGTCAAGCAACGAGTGGTCATGAGTGCAGGCCGCGTGTCCAGCTCCCACCCAGCTGTCCCACGTCCTGCGGCTTTGCCAGCAATCCTAAATTTCTGCCAGGAGATGGCACCAGAACTGCAGTTTAAACACTCAGGCAATGAAATTGGGGCTGAGCTTCTAAAGGAGGGCTGGCTTGGAAGAAAGGTACAGGCGAAAAAGACAAGGGGAAAAAAAAAAGTAGTGTTTGTCCTTTCTGGTCTGTGCAATGCAATTAAAGTTCGCTTCTCAACAGCCAGAAGACTTCAAAGGTACAAGTTATCTCATCCCAATCCTTCCCTTTGATCATTGAGGAGATGCAATAGGCAAGACTAAAATACTCCCAAAAGGCCCCTCATTTGGGTGCCTACAACACCTCAGATCCTCACTGCACAGTCTCACTTAACTCCAGGCAAAGTCAAGAGGGGAAGTAGATGTTCAGCATCTCCAAACTCCTGATTTTAGGGTCAAATAAAAACCCCAGGGTATCCAATTAGCTGAAATGAGTTACTCAAGGCAATAAGGCCAGCCAGCAGGACAGCTGGGAAAAGAACCAATATGTCCTAAATCATAGCCCAGCACTGTATTCACCGAACCGTGCAAATTCTGCCTCAAAAGTAAAAATAGAGTTTGATTCTCCCCAGGGAAGGAGGAGGTCACTTGGAAGCAGGAAAGAGCCACAAAGAACTCTTTACTGTATGGGTACAAACTTCCTCACTCAGCTGACTTCCAATGCAGTAAGGAGGCAACAGCCTCCTCTGTGGCTCGCTTTCTGTCCCCAGAACTTGTCTGGAGTTTAATACAGCAAACTGGATTAGATGCAATTCAAGTCAACTTCTCCCCCTTTCCCCTTCAGGATAGGAAATCAACCAGGCACCTGGCAATAAGCTTCTCTCATAAACTCTGGTCCATCTTAAAACCTTTGATTCATAACCAAGCTTGGCTTTGCTGGAGATATTTAATCTGAAACCACCTCAGGGCACCAATTCATCATTAATTTAATTGGAGATGCGCCTGAAAAGGTGAAACACACAATCTCTGCTCACGCAGGCCTCCCTGGGGAGGAGTCATATTTACCACGCTCAGAAGTACTTCTTTCATGAAACAAGCTCTTTTGCTCAGTGTCCCAGATCCAGGAGAGCCCACAGACCACAGTAAGCTAGCTTCACCCAGCACCGCAGACACTGAGCTAGCAGTGCTGTTGCTAGGAACACATGACCTTCAATTCTACCTTTTCAGACCATACACTGGGCAAAGGCATTAGCAGCACTCACAACCTACCCGTGCTGTGTTCCCACTGCAACAGCCCGTGCACTGGTGACTTCTGCACAAAGGATACACAGCACTAGCAACAATAGTCCTGGGGAAACCAGTGCTGGTTTTGGCCATCCTCCCTTCCTACACACTGGGCTGGGAGCTAAGGTGTGCAGAACTGGTCATCCTGGGGCCCCAAACACAGAGGGGACTCTCCAGCAGCACCCCATGACCCTCAGTTAAAGTGATCTGGAAATACAAGTTGAGCCCCAACTTATTTGTTTAACCAAAGCATTTGCCAAACACTGGAGAGGGAGAGACTGACTTAAAAAGCAGTGACAATTAGGAAGATTACTGTGAATGCTGTGTACTCCACCCTTGCCTTATGTATACAAAGCTGCATGTTGCATTGCTTTGTTTATAGCCCAGACTGAACAGCAGAAAACAGTCTCCATCTCCCCATAGGGCAAGGCAGCATCAGGATATTTTACAGCCAGAGGATCTCACAGGTCTATTTTTTTCCCTTCAAACTGCCTCAGGCTTTATATATAACTCCTCTCCCTTTGCCCAGGCTGTTTTTTAAAGGCGGTGATTTGCAGTTTCCTGGGCCAAAAACGTACTCAGGAGCTGCCCTGGTGTAATAAGGCACTGGGCAGAAATACTGGCTTGCTGTTTATGACCTGTTATCACCACTGCACATCATACAGGTTAACTGGTCTCTAACAAACACATTGGTTGCCATAAGTGCCTCTCATCCTGGCAGAGTTCTTCCTTTCCAAGGCAGGAAGGACATATATTTTGTAGGAAGAACTGAGAAAGGAGATGCAAAGACTTACATGCTACTTCATCCAAGGCCGTTACCACAAACCATAGTACTTTTCTCTCAGCCATTTTTGAACGGAGGGCTGCAATTTTGTCTTTCCAGCTGACCCCTGCAAAACACAGTATGAACAGCTACAGTTACCACAGCTTTTTTGGGGCATGGTGATGCAAACACAACCAACACATTGGATTTTGGAGGCACCCAAAACACGCTGTGCTTGTGATAACTGACATGAGCCATCTCAAACAAGCTGCCCTCCAGACATACATGGATTTGTTTTGAGGTTATCGAGCCTCTAACAAATGGCTATTTTAAGTTTTGAGGACAGAGGTGTCGCAGTAGCGTTCTTATCCCTGCATTGTAAGAGGAAAGTAAAATGGGGATAGGCCAGTAGCAACAGTCCCTGTCTATTGGGAGTTAAGCTTCTACCTGTGTAACTCAGGTCAAGTGTGATGAGAGGCTTGCAGGGGCGCTGAGGACAGTCTGTCCAGATTGTATCTATCAGGTTTTCTTTGACGGGCACAAGATCATGGCCAGCACTTCTCAGGGCTTTGGACATCCTCTTCCACTGGTCTGCCAAAAGGAAAGGAGTCAAGAGTGAAGGCTTTGAAGAACACACTAGCCCAACCACAACCCCATTCACAGGAGGCAGACTCAAGAATCTGAGTCTCCTTTCCTTCCAGCTTCTCTTTCTTCCCATTTCCTTAAAAACAAAGCAAGAGCTATTGCAACTACAGCTCCACAAACACAATCACTAAAGCCAGCCACAGGTACAGAACCTCACAGACCTGGAGCCTCATGCTTGAGCTGAAGAACTGCTCCAGCTGGAAGACAGATGTTGCACCTCAGAGGGTGCTGTAAGGGTATCCTCTACCCAGGTGCAGAACCATGCCAGATCTAAGCTAGACAAGAGACTACATGGCTTTTACAAAGCCACAAGACTGATCCTTAGTCTATCTGAATCAAGTATATGTCTCCCCTGGCCTCCAGTGACCTTTGAATTGGGCTTAGGGAGGAGGTGGATACTCGTTCATCTGATAAAAATGGTACCTCTCCAGGAATGTGCCTCCTACAGGGAAAGCTGCAGCTATACCAAGACCACAAAGCAGGAGTAGTAGAGTGAGTTTGGCTTGCATGCTCTGGTCCCCAAGCTGGCCAAAGCACTCAGCAACTTTGTACTGAAATGCCTGTGCCAAGCCACAGCACAAAAAGAGGTAGACTGGGACTCTGCAAGCCCAGAGAGTAGCTCTCACTCCTTGTGTTCTGGAGTCAATGCACTGCTGTGGAGCCCTCATGATACACGCCTAAAACCAAAATCCAACCTGTTTTGCGTAGTAATCTAACCCATCATTAGATCTGGGCTGAAACATGGTCATACAACAGCTTAGACAGAGAAGCAAGATCTAGTTGCCCAACCCAGACTTATAAAATAAGGTAAAACCAACCAGCTGGAATAATGAAAGGGTCCACTCCCACCTTCGAGCCTTCTGGAAGGACACTTACTAGCCAGTCCTCCTGAGTTGGTGTATCTTTCAGACCTCCAAGGATTTAAGGGAAGAAAAATAGGTTAAAAGCATCAGTCATATTGAAGCACTCCCACACAACCCACAAAATCCACTCTACTGCATCAAATACATCTACTAATGAATGTCCAGACCCACGGGCAACAAGAGTCACAGGACACTAAAGCAGGAGCAGTGTATCCAAGATGTTCCTAAGCCCTGGCATGATGGAAAATCCCTACAACCCAAACCATAACATGTCCGAAGTGACCAAATGGTCTGTGATTGTTCCCTGTTTATCAGTGGAGCAGCATCCCAGCCTCCTGCATACCCATTTTCATGAGTGTCCAGTTGTTATCCATTTGATGCGCAGCTTGCAGGAAGTAGCGTCCATCTGTCCACATAGCTGCATGCTGGTCAGTTACTATAGCAGTACCTAGGCAGGAAGACAGAAAGATGCAGTGATGTAGAGATGGGCACCCACCATACAGAGACACAGAGAGCAAGCAGAACATTTGAAATACACCCCAGTTACCAGAAAGGCAGCTTTTCTCACTGTCCAAAGGTTAGTCCAGTTTCAGAGGACATACTGTTTACCCTGCACAGCAACTTTCCAAATCCTTTCAGGGACAGTATGTACAAAGATGCAGCTTAATGAACTACCTCAGATGAATTCAACTTAAGCAATCTCAGCTAGTCAGTGGAACTGGGTAAATGGGACTTTCCAAATCCTCTGTAACACACTGTCATCTCCATTTGGTTGCTGTCACAGTAACACATACTGTACATCCCCAGATTCCATCCCATCTTTTTGAGGTGAGGAAGCCTGGGTTCTGGCCATCCACAAGAAACAGCTGTTAAAGGCCAGCAGACATGGGTATCACTCCAGCTGTCAGCTGCACCCCTTTCCCGAACGTTACAGCTCTAACCGAGATGGCTGAACAGGAAATACAAACATAAACTTCTGCTGGTTTCAATGTCTGTCCCATTCCCCTGACTTCAGATGGAGGGATGCAAGCAGACAGCTGAGGGGTAGTGACATCTCAGCAAGGCACTCTAGGTGCCTTGCCCTTGGCAATTCAAAACCAAAATGTCTTTTGAATCTCTGCATCTTGGCCATGCTCTCTGACACCAGAAACTGAAGTCTAAATCAGCAGAGCAGTTTCCAAACAGGAATTAACTGCCTTCTACCAAACTTCCCCAAGACAAACTCAATTTTAAACTGCTTCATTCTGCAAAGATGAAGCAAGAAACACAAGGTGAGCCGCTGGAGAAACCTCACTGCTAGGCTGGGAACACAGACCTTCCAAGAACATAACAAGGACCTAAAATAGAGAAGAAGGTTATGAAGAGGCCATGCAGAAGACGTGAAATTAATACAGGATTCATGTTATCCATTAACAGCAGTTCAGAGCCCTGGATTTATAACCTTCCACATGAGGTCCCAGAGTAGTTCATAGGAAGTGGTGAATGGACTCTCCAAATACATAGGTAGCAGTATTTATTAAACCAATTTGCAATTAGAAAGGAAAAGACCTCAAAAGACTAAAGTGACTTTCCAACAATCACACAGCAGAGTAAGCTGCAGAGCTTAGGGCACAGCTAGAGTAAAAACTAGGTCTTTTGAAACAGACCTATGCTGGAGCCAAGAAAACATCCTGTCTCAGCAAGATAAGCAAACTTTTCCACAGCATTCAGTTTCCAAATGCAGTTTCTGGCTGTGTTTAAACAGAGAGGCTAGCTGAAGTCCATCTACTATTCACCCGGCGCAAACGGACAGTGTAAAAACAGGCACATCAAAAGGAATGAGTGTAGGTTACAAGCATCACATGAAAGAGTTAAATGGGATTTTACTTTCCGAGAGGTTCATTCAGGGGTCAACCATTTTCTGAAAACTTGTTATTGAGCTGATATTACATAATTCCAGTGGGCAGCCAAGACATAACTCTGCAGATGCCGAAATGGGAAGAAAACAGTTCAAACAAGCTGGATAGGCTTCCCTTTCCATCCTGCCTGTGTGTTAGGAATGAGAATATTTCTTTACAGGGGCATTATGTACTTAAGCAAGAACCCAAGCTCTGGAAAGGTACCTGCAGAGCCATCAAATCCAGAGATGAACGCCCGTCTGCAGTCACAGGGTGCAATGTACTCGCTCTAGGAAACAAAAGAGGCAGCAATTATTTATAGCAGCAGGAGGGGGGGAAATCAGCTGAGGACAAAAACTTTGATAAGCCTTTTCTCCTAAAGGACACCATGGAGAGAACAAAATGAGTTAAAAATCCTGGGCTCTACTCTACTGGAACGTTTAATCATCTGTGATTAAATTGTATTTATGTCCAACTGCTTTTGGGGTTTTTCTTAAGCTGCAGCACTTTTCTCCCACAAACATCTGTAAACACTGAAGTGCCTCAGAGTTTGCAGATGTTTATTTCACACTCAGCCTCCCCTTTGGGCAACAAACAAATACTGCCTTTGAAGCTGCAATGTGAAAGGAAGGGAAACCAGAAGCACTCCTTGATACTGGAGACCAGGGTAATCAACGCATAAAATCTGTAAGATCCACTATCTCCAGTGAAGTCCCCTCACTGGCGTTTATAGGAATTCCCTGAAGACTTTTGTTTTCCACTACTACGACATTGAAAGAAAATTATCAGGGTAATAAAACTAGAAAAACTTTAACCCTTAGGACCTTTCATAATTAGATGCTGATCCTCTCACTTCTTCCTTGCCTACTCAAAACCCAACTCTATCACAAACCACTAGACCATGGTTTATATACTGTACACAACATGCTGTGGCATGGAGTACCCCTTTGGCTAGTTTAGGTTAGGTGTTCTCTCTTTGCTTCCTTCCAGCTTCCCCTCCTCCCTGGCAGAGCATGAGACTGAGAAAGTCCTTCATGAGAGTAAGCATTACTTAGCAACAACTAAAAACATCAGTGTTATCAGTGATGTCCTCAGGCTAAAGTCAAAAAACCAGCACTGCACCAGCTACTAAGGAGGAGAAAAATGACTGCTACTGCTGAACCAGGACAGTGGGTGAGAGAGAACCAAGGATTATCAGTCCATTCTCATCCCAAACCCCACCACAACCTGTGCTTGCAGACACATCTGTTGGCAGCATCACAGACGAGTCTGAGAATGCAGACATATTCAACATCCAAAGGAGATGACAATTAAGGGTACCTTGAAGTGGCCCACACACCATTTTTACAGGATACCATTCTGGCAAGCTGGGAGGTCAGAACTGCTGAGTAGGGCTGGTAATTAACTGGCACAACTCAGCACATCAGCTTAATCCAGGCTGACAGCACTGATGTCTGAGCTGCAAAACCCTACATCTGTATCTTACAAATGGTCTGAAGCCAAAGCCTGTTCCTCTGCCCATAAAGCTCCTCCGCATTCAGCTGTGCTATAGCAAAACAAACATTTTTGGCACTGAGCTGAGAAATCACAGCCCAATTCTCAGGTGGTTTTAGCTCCTACTGTGATAGATACTGCATCTGCCTGTCTCTGACCAGCGCTGTTTTAAAATCACCTGACTGTTAGAAAATGCTCCCTTCAAACCTGTTACTCTTCACTGCTCTAAGGAAGGCAGTGGGTTCAAAGCACAGGAGGGAGTATGAAGCACAATCCAAAGCACCTAGGACCAATTCTTTATTTCTGCTTCAAATCACCCCATGGTCAAAACCCCTCCAGAACAGCTATGCCTCTCCCCTGCCAGGAGACACCACAGCAGCAGCTATCAACCATTCACCACTGACTGCGCCTTAGAATAAAACCCATGGCCCAAAAGGGGATCTGGCTGAACAGTATTTGCTCCTGGTTGCCAGGGAAGACTCCTGGGCATATCCTGGGATGTGATCCCAAGAAATCCTCTATTTTAACCAACCACTAATGAAAGTTGGCAGAAATGGGACGGGTATTGAGACCACGGGCACCCTCTTCTCTGAGCCAGTCCAGCTCCCTGTGCCTTGTCCTGTCCAGCCCCACAGACCCCAAACGGCTGTGACGTACACTCAGCAGCGGCGGGGATGAGAGGGGTCAAGATACCCACCTTAGGAAGGGATGACTGCCCTCTGCACACCTCTAGCTGGACCCACCTCAGCCCACCACAGCACCACCATCGCCACTAACCCCCTTTAATATAACAACATCAGCAGATCAAGCAGGACAAAGTCCATCAGGAAAGGAATCAAGTGCTCATTTCCCCAGCTGCCTGTCTCACAGCAGCAGGACAGAACATGAAGGCAGAGCCATGACGGCCTCCTCCATGAGGAGGATTCCTCATTTCAACTTTTCCTACATGAGTATTCAGGCTGTGAACTGCTACAACTCCCCCTTCTCCTACAGATCTCAGCTCAAAGCTGATCACAGTCTCCGAGGGTCAGAAGCCTAAAGAGGATGCTCAGAATTTCCCACTGTGGATCATACCACTAAGTACAGCTCAAATCAGACCAGCAATTTCTCTTCCCTTTCTCTTGACCAGCACAGCAGAGATTACAGGCTGGTTTGCTCGTGCAGACAAGGGCTCTCCCATTCATACGAAGGGTTAACACTGAGCTGGCTGCATTAACAGCACGGAACAGCGAAATGGATTAAAACAATTAAAAAGGAAAATCATAAAGGAAAAGAAAAACAGAATCCCATCAGTTTTAGACCCAGCAAAAGCTGACCTAAGCTAATAGAGACCTTGGCTGTGTGGGAAATACCTCATGCTGTCCCACTTACAGACAAATCCAGGGAATGTTTTGAGTTTACAGTGAGGCAGATGAGCTTTAAAAAGGAGTATGAGGAATGTGGAGGGGAAGATGGTTCATTCATCTGTCAGTCTGAATTCTTGCACACCCACCTGTTCTGCTCCACACAGCAACCCCCACTGTGCAAAGATGAGCCCATGTTTTGCATGAGCTAAAATTACAAGGGGAACACCTGCGTACGCCACACAAAGTACAGGCCACAGCACAGCCAGAACAAGGTATTTCCCTGAGGCTTGTCTTGCAGATCTGATGGCCTTCAACCTGGCTCTCCTCAGGCCTTTCATGTCTGCTTTGCACCACACCTGTCAGTCCCTGACACACAGACAAAACTGGGGGTGCATCACAGAAACCCTCAGCTAAGCCAGGAAGACGCCCAAAGAAAACCAGTGGTGCTGATCACCAGAGCCTGCCTGGTTGGGCCATTAGCATGTTGAAGCTTATTCTATCCTAGTGTTAACCAAGATCAGCAATGAAAAATGAAGCTCGCTGCCCTTACAGCTACAACACTGATGCCATTAAAGAACATTGCTGTGTACTTGGAGGGAGGTCAGTATTCACTGCCAAAAACCTAACTGCATTGGCAAGACCTAGAACAGGTCAGTACAACCTGCGCACAAGCCATCTCTCGCTTTATAACTTCGCTGGTTCCTTGGCTCTGGACAAGTGTGTCTCAGAGGAGCCAGCCATGAGCAGAAGACAGCATCTTTGCCAACCCAAACACGGGGCCCTGAGCTGGGTCGGTGCTTCCTTGACATGGAAGACCATCAAGATCTGACCAAATTTGTTTTCACCAAGTCAAGGCCTAGGGGTGGAAGCCAGCCTAGCTGTGACTGGCTCCAAACCCAAGCTGCAATCCAAACATCATTCCCTCCCATTAAGAAGAAATCTCCTCCAATCTCTGAATATTCCTGTACGGGTAAACTCCAGATTCAATGTAAGCTGAGTGACTCAACATAAACTGGATCCTGCCTTTACCACTGCAACGTCCCAAAAGCTCAGACAGGCATTTTTAACCAAACCACAAAGGATTTAGGTGCCTCATTCCCAAAAGAACAGCATTTCAGACCTTCGTAATCCTTTGAGACCTCCAGCCACAAGATCCATCCAGAACTCCTGAAAGGAAGCAGGCTCTAACTATGGACTTCAGCCCACCTTTGCCTGGGACTGCCCTCCTTGTTCACCAGCCTTTGGACCATCAATATCTCTAAGGAATCAGTCTGCTTCTTCTGACTTCTTATCACCAGCATCAAAAACCAAAGCAAGCCAACATTCAGGGCTGGCTGGAGGAGCCACAAATCCGAGGTATTAGCAGCCTTGGTTAAACCAGGGTCAGAGCCAGATGTGTTTGAGAAGTTCTGCAAGACCTTCAGCTCCTTACACAACTATAAATGGAAAGCAAAGGACACAGCTGGTGACAAGCCTCCTGCCAGTATTATAACCTAAGCCTTCCAGCCTTGGCAGGAAAACCAATACTAAAGTACCACAGAGCTTAGAGCTCAAATATTCCCAATGTTACAAAGAGAAATTAGTCAGCAAGTTGAAGCACTGGGGTGTATCAGCATCAGTGTAATCATAGAATCACAGAATCATAGAATAGTTAGGGTTGGAACGGACCTTAAGATCATCATTTCCAACCCCCCTTCCATGGGCAGGGGCACCTCCCACTAAACCATGCCACCCAACACTATGTCCAACCCAGCCTTGAACGCCGCCAAGGATGCAGCATTCACAACTTCCCTGGGCAACCAGGGGCCCCTTTGCAACCTAGAAAGGAATAAGGTTTCCCCTAATCTTAACCACATATTAACACCAGAGGAGGGAAAGTCCTCGTTGTTGACAAGGTCTCTGATCCCACGACAGCCTCAGGAACAGCAGAGGGAGGTAAGGACAGCAGTAAGTAGTTTGAGCTGTGTGGAAGAAATGGCTCAAGCCACCAAAACTTGGCTATCATTAAACCACAGCCTTCTGAGTCACAGAAGAAGCTGCCCAAGAGCAAAAGCTGACTGCAGGGCTGTAAAGCTCCTACTTGGGTACAGGAAAGAAACCTTTGCTTGGAACACAGGGAAGTTGCAAATCTCAGCTCATCACAATTTACCTGGAATCAGAAAGTCTGTTGTGGGATGAAGAGGTTCCTGCCAATGCCTAAAATTGCACTAATTCCCAAAGCTCACAGACAAACTCCTGCACTAGCTATTCAGGAGGCGCCAGAATCAGCAGCTTTTAGTAATCGTTTCCATTCAGATAGATTCGCTCTGCAGAGAAACCTGACCAACTCGCCTGGCAGGAAATAGCAACATGGGGTTCTCTGCTTAACTGCACTCTGTCAAGGAAAAGCAAGCAACAGAAAACCCCAGAAGTCCTGAGGGTCACATTCTTCAACTCACATGACAGCATTTAATGTCTAGTGAAATGAAACCAGAGTTATATATGGACAGAGGCAGCTTGAGGCAGGAATGCAGCAGACAATAGCAGCTGCAGAAAAAGCCCTCCCTCTACCTGCCTAAGTTTGGATCTCTCTAGGAGGAAACACGATGCTGCACACACAGTCCCAAGGCACAGGCAAGTCTGGACTCAGCTCACCCCAGTGCCAAGTCAAGGGCAAAGGTTCCGATTCAGTTGCATTTTGCTCTCGCGCACCCTGGGGTAAAAGGGAGCTTTGGGTGTGAGCCAGGAAATCTTCAGGTCTTTTGTTTCCTGAAAATGGCTGAGGAGGGAAAAACCGTTGGCAGTTCTTGGGTCTCCTAACTGAGCGAGCAGAAGAGCACGTGAGGAGGCAGGGGAGGTAAAAGGCAGTTCAGCCACTTAAAATTCATGTCATGGACTATAAAACTCTTACCAGTGAAAGCAGCACTCAACAGTTACTGCCACAAGTTACCACCCAGAGCTCTCACCTCCCTCCTGGCTTTAGTGCTCAGAACAAACTGATGCAGAGCAACACTGAAGGGGAAGTGTCGGCATGGCCTGCTCCTTCCCTGCCCCTCCAAATGCCCTTCTGTATGGGATCTGAATGACATTTGCATAAGACAGCAAATCCAACCAAGAACTGGACCTAGCAAAGGTAGAGCTGTGCAACTAACCCTTTGCCACCTCACTTAAGAACATCTGTTGATCAGGAGGTGTTAAAGGGGAAACTAAAGGCTAGATAATGTCTTTTCCTTCCCCAGTAAATCCATTCTTCCCAACAGCCAGGAAAGGGACAGCAAGTACCCTCGCAAGCTCCCTTCTTTTGCAGCATGAGCTCCTTGGAGACAATCTGATGAGAAGTTGCTGGTGGAACATCCACACTGATTTGTTACAACAACATAAAACCTCAGACTCCTGAACAGACTCCAGAAACATTTTCCAACATGATGTTTCTTAGGTTACCCAGGCTTTTACGATAGAACCATTAAAACTGCGATCATGAGATGGTCAAATTCAAGATCCTCAGGACAGTGAGAAAAGCGTGCAGCAACCTCAGTGCCGTGGACTTCAAGAGAGCAGATTTCAGCCTCTTCAGGAACCTGCTCAGTAAGGTACCATGGGATACAGCCCTAGAGGGAAGAGGGGCCCAAGACTGTTGGTTGACATTCAAGGATCACCTACTACAAGCTCAGGAGCGCTGCATGCCAACCAGAAGGAAGTGCAGCAGGAGGGCCAAGAGACCTCCATGGATGGATAAGGAGCTGGTGAGGAAACTTAAGAGGGGAAAAAAAGGCTTATAAAAGGTGGAAACGAGGACAGTTGGCCTGGGAAGAATACAGGGATGTTGGCCAGGAAGCTATGGACCAGGTTAGGAAAGCTAAGGCCCACTTGGAATTAAACCTGGCTAGGGATGTTAAGGACAACAGGAAGAGATTCTATAGGTATGTAGCGAATAAAAGACAGACTAGGGACAACGTGGGTCCGCTCCAGAAGCTATCAGGAGAACTGGCTACCCCGGATTTGGAGAAGGCTGAGGTTCTTAATGACTTCTTTGCCTCAGTCTTCACTGGCAAATGCTTTGACCACACCACCCAAGTCCTGGAATGCAGACACAGGGACTGTGAGAATGAAGACCCTGGGCCCACTGTAGCAGAGGATCTGGTTTGAGACCTTCTTAAGAACCTGAACATATACAAGTCCATGGGACCTGATGAAATTCATCTGCAGGTCCTGAAGGAGTTGCAAATGAATTTGCTAAGCCACTGTCCATCATATTTGAAGAATCATGGCAGTCAGGTGAAGTTCCCAACAACTGGAAAAAGGGAAAT
>JANRGW010017648.1:0-12208 GCA_024733675.1 Psilopsiagon aymara
TCAGCACCCTCACAGGGAACAGCTTCTGCCTCAGAGCTCATCTCAGTCTCCCCTCTGGCAGTTAAAGCCATTCCCCTTGGCCTGTCCCTACGGGCCCTTTCAATATTTAGCCTACAAAACATTTGTTCTTTAGAGGCAATTTTGAAAGCAGAACCTGGTTTCAGCTGTCGGCTCTGCTGTTTGAATTTAGGGGAAGGAATGGGAGAGGTTTGTCAGCTTTCATTTTTGGGAAGCTATGGCAGAAGAAGCTGATACCATTTGCTTGTGTCACTACTACTTGGTTAATATGGCTGATACAATCCAGTTGGGGGCTTGGCTGATCCACCAGCCTGTTTTTGTTGTCTTGTGTGATGGCTGAATTCAAATCACGTTTGTAAATACATAAAAAAATACCATTACTTCTCGTTTTCCTAATTATCCTGCAGATAAACAGTGGGGATCGTGACATTAGAAGAAGTGGCTTAAGATTTTGCTTCGGAGAAAGAAGCTCTTGCTGTTCCCTCTTTCCCCCCCTTGGGCTATGCATCGGTAATAAATGAGCAAGTCCTGAGTACTTTATGAGAGATAGGTAATGGTGCTATGCCTGAGCCAACAGGCTTGTTTCTGCAGCAGCTGTCAGGATTCAGAGTCATTAGCATCCCTTTATGGTTGCATTTCTAAGTCGTTTTTGCTTGAGCATACCGAAAGGAAAGAAGCGATGACACTGAGAGAAGAGCTTTAGGTGTAGGTGAATGGTTTTGGCTGAGTGCAGCGGTGGGGTGTGTATGCATGAAGGGTATCAGTGAATTGAAGATTATGAAAGTCATTTTGGAGGTAAATGCAGGTTGACTTAAAGTGCATTTCCTACCATGTGCCTGTCTTAGAGCCTTTGAATAACCCAAGAGGAAGCTTTTTGCACTGTTTTGCTGGGTGGTTCTTACATGAAGAGCCCAAAAACATCTCCAGTGTTTTCTCAGAGGGAAGAGAATTACAGTATGCAGTATATGCATATTACTATATGCAGTTATGGCGGAGTCCTTTGTAGCATGAAACTGAAGGGCCACCAAATAGTCAAATCATGACTGCAGACCCACAGTGATGGTTTAAATGCATGTGCTAAGGGAAATACTTCTGTAGAACATCAATCAGTCTTACAATGCTTCTGAAGAAGGAAGAGGAATGTTGGAAGTAAGGATAATGAGTGGATACTGTTTCTTAGTAATGGAATGTCTTCCAAGTACTCGCAGATAAGTGGGTCAGTTGGATCTTTGTTTTACCTTGTAATAACTCATTTAATAGTTTAATTTTCCTTCTCACTTTTATCTGCCTGCTTGAACCATGAGAAGAAAAGCATCCCATAGTTATTTCTTTTGGAAGTAATGGCGTTGGAAGAAGATACTGATCTTGAAAATTACTCTTTGAACATGCTACCTGCAAGTGAGTTATTGTACAGCAGGAAAATAATGCCAATAGTTTTCTTTTGTCATCTATTATGTCTTAGAAATTCCTTTTGAATTTTTATATGAAGACATTTCACCTTAAAGAAGGGTTTTTAAGGCAAACCTTCATTTATTTGAAATAGATTTTCTTGCTAGCCTACATTGTTTTCCAGTTGTATTTCCGTATTCTTGTTAGTTTTGGGGGCTTACGACAAAAAAAAAGCTGATCTAGAAGAGTAACTTCATCTTCTTGCAGCACTCCAGTAGAAGCCAGTGGTCAAGATCCATCAAGTAGAATTGTAGTTAAGTAGTTTGTATCAAGAAAGAGAGGTGACCATGGAATCATAGAATAGTAAGGGTTGGAAAGGACCTGAAGATCATCTAGTTCCAACCCCCCTGCCACCATGTAATTGCTGCGAAGTCAATGTGGTGGGGTGTGTGTTTGCCTTCCTGTGGGGTCACAACCCTTGAAGAATCAAAATGTACCAAACATTTTACATCCTTATTTTGTTGATTTGGGAGTTTTTGATGGTCAGCTCTGGTCTACTAGAGGAGCCTTGTGGAGTAGGAGATGTTTAACTGTAAGATGAGCATGAAGTATCATGACAAGTCTGAAATGCTTTGATCTACTATTACTGCTCAGCATGTCCAGTGATATCTTACTGGACAAAGCAGATGCTGAAAAACCTCCGACCTTTTATGAACAGTGGCTAGCTAGTTGTTAGAGTGGGTGTTATGAGTTTGTATGGTCATTATTGCCCAGTTTGAGTTGCTGGTTGCAGTGTGCTCAGCCACATAGGAACTTTTGACTGCTTGACTTCTGTAGTACTAGCACACGGGACGTTTGTGTTTGTGTGACAGCACTATTGGCATTCAACAAGTAAATCTGTCGGTCTGTTAAGAGTATTAAGCTTGTAAGGTCTCTTAGAGGTAGTTAATTTTGGAGATTAGATATAATTACATATATATCATAAAAAATAAGGCTCTAGTCATTTTTAGTTGGGTACCTGGATCCGGTGAAGGAATTTGATTGTGTTGGTCTTGATTTCTGTACCCTTGACTTGCATTGTAGGGATGGAATATGAAGCAGTAACTGATCTGAGAGCACTGTAAATGATTTCATTTAAGATTTAATTTGCATTTGTGTGTCTCTCATTTTCGAGGCCTGCAGCATCCATTGACTGTGGAATATAATGGCAAAAGCGATGTAAAATTATCTGTTCAGAGAGCGCTAACAGGTTGGTGCCTGAGAAAGCATAAAGGTGATAAATATATTGGTTTTAAAGATTGCAGAAACAGAGGGTTTGGAGCTGAAGTTCAACAGATAAGAGATACCTGGTAAAATAACCTCTGAAATTATGGTGTTGCTATTTTACTGTTGGTGTGGCTTATTTGACAGTCGTTTTCTCTATTTTAAATACCAAATACTCTTCCTTCTTCTCTTCATCTTCCCAGTGTCCTAAGAGAGGAAAGCTGTTTAAGTTCATGTAAGATTTTTAGATACTGCTGAGGATGTTATTACTATTATTCCCTGTGAACTAGTGTAGAAGCCCAGGATGTTCATCTTGTCGTGCCTTCTGTAAGCTTCACAAGTTATCCTGGAAACAGACAGTCTTGAGAGCTGGGAATTAGGAGTCAATCCATGTTTTGTATAGGAGTGTATTTGGGGTTTAGTTTCATTCTTTTTTAATGTGGATGCTTCCTTCCCAAATTCTGTGCTTGAATTACTTTCTTAGACGTGTGTTTCTATTAAACTTTTCCCAGTTCTTAAATCTCCTGCCTCTTTCCGCCTCTGCCAACCCTTGTAGCTTCCTCCTGACCTTCCTCAGCCCATTCTTCATTTACATCCTTATCTTTGGGTTATTTGTCTTCTAGTTTCAGCTCTCTTTCTCTCCCTGCAAAAGAACCACCAAGCCACCACTAACCCATGGCATTGAGGTGTGTGAACACTGCAGGGACGGTGGCTCCAGCACTACCCTGGGCAGCCTCTTCCAATGTCTGAGCACCCTTTGGGGCAGGAATTGTTCCTCATCTCCATCTAACCCTGCCCTGGTGCAGCTTGAGGACATTTCCTCTTGTCCCATCCCTTGTTCTTCGGGAGCAGAGCCCAGCCCCCTCCTGGCTCCATCCCCTGTCAGACAATTGGAGGGAGGGAGATGCAGATCACTATTGCCACTAATTCATTAGTAATATACTAATCTCTTAATGATATATTGCTGCAGATCGCTATTGCCAGGCTTTGACAAAAATGCATTGAATCTGATCAGCGTTTGTTCTTTTGTGGGATTTTTGCTGCTGTTTTTTCTCCCAGAGGTTTATGGGCCTGGTTGAAGTGTAATTTGATTTTATTGGAGGTAGACGGAGGAGGCGCATTGAAATCGATGCGGTGGGCACCACTCTCCTGGCAGCTATCAGATTCCTTGGAAACTATGGGAATGCTCAAACTTCTCAGTAGAACAAAAGGAAATATTATTTATTGTTAGTGAAGAGTTTTCTCTCTTTTTTGAGGTGGGTGAAATGAATTTAGCTTAGGCCTTCAGAAAAGCTGGAGATGAAGCATGTAGCATCCTTAACTCTTTTCTTGCTTCTGCCACTCCGTAGCCTAAGGCTTTGTGGAGTGGGAAATGAATGGAAAGTAATTTTATGTTGTGCAGAGGTTGACACAAGGCTTTGTACAGGTGGTGGAACAGTAAGGAAATAACTGCTGCTCTTCCCGATAGCTGACACTGCAAGTCTGATCAATAAGGCAGAGGAAAAATGCATGGGTTCATTCACAGCCATTCACAGAATGAGCTTTAGTGTCACTTCAGGTTTGCTTTCAAGTGTGTGACGGTTAATTATGCAGAGGATGAACAGGTCTAATTAGGGGAATCTCCTATCTATGCTGCTTTAAAAGCTTGGTATTCAGATTATCTACTGTGTAGAGGCCTTGCTGTAAGGTCTTAACCACAGCGTTGCTGTGCAGTCAATTGCAAGCAGAGGTACATTTTCCTGCCCACATCTTCAGGTAGTTACAGGTCTAATCAACTGTGCCAGAACTTTTCACCCGAAGATCTCTTTCAATGGAAGCGAAATAGGTGCTGTTAGGATGTGATTTTGACCTGTTTCAGGTCTCAATTTTATGATTAAGTGTATGATCTTGTAGAAGTGTCCATTTCTCTGTGCATGATTGTGTGGGCTTGAGGGGCTGTAGCTGAAATGTGGTTCTCTCGTTGGGTAGACATCTTGATCAGTGAAGGTGATTTGCATCCAAACCATAGAAATATTGTAGTACCCGTATCCATGTCACACGAAGTTATAGTAAGTTAAAAATAGAAAGAATTAGATAATAAATGGGAAAATTAGTTATATTGAAGAAACCGGGAGAGGGGCTTTTGGCGAAGCCCTGTAGTGATAGGACCAGGGAGAATGGCTTTAACCTGCCAGAGAGGCGACTGAGATGAGCTCTTAGGCAGAAGCTCCTCCCTGTGAGGGTGCCAGAGAAGCTGTTGCTGCCCCATCCGTGGCAGTGTTCAAGGCCAGGATGGACGCAGGTGCTTGGAGCACTCTGTTCCAGTGGAAGGTGTCCCTTCCTGTGGCTTAAGCTTTAAGGCCCCTTCCAACACAGACTATTCTGTGATTCTGTGTAAGAACACACTTCTTGTATGTAATCATTTGTGAAGAATTGGTGCGAGTTTGCAGTTTCATAGGTGCTTCCTTTCTCCTTTGTGATGTATGTTCCTGTACTTCTGGGGTTAAGTTTGTAACTATTTGCTATTAAAATCCCTTTGGTCCCTTGGGAAATCCAAATCTCTATTCACACACATTCCCTGAGACTGGAACGTGTTCTGACAGGTTATGGAGTGAGTGTGGCCACAGGGGGAAGTGAACGTTGATCTGAGTGCATCTTCCTGCACAGGTGATTCGGCTGTCATAGTGTCAGGTTGTCCGCAGTTTTCAGTGCAAGGACTTCCCCAGCATTCAGTGGGACCTAACAACAGTCCTGTGATGTGATTTACTTGAGTTTCATGCAGTTCAACAGTTTTCAGTAGGATACTGTGATAGCACTTCAAGCAGAAAACTAAATAGGTGGTATACATAATTCCTTCAAGTTAGAGTTTCTATAGAGCAATTGCAAAGTAGTTGCATGTCATAATTGTGGATGGGTAGAGTGCACTGCTGAGAGTGGAGCTGACAACAAAACGTAGAACTTGTACTACTAGTGGGAAGAAAAGAAAGCTCTTTTATACTCCATTAAACTGTTACACATCATAAATAATTTATGCTCTGCTTGCTCTGTTCTGTAGTGAAGATAAGCCAGTCATTTTAGGAGCATTTTAATGAATATAATAGTTTCCCTGACTTTTGCTGTATCTGAAACCCTGTTCCTCCACTATTCCCGTGGTCATTATATGTATGTAACTGAGTTAATTATAGGAATGCCTTTAACAGTGAGTCCTTGAGTCATACTCTGAATTCCACAGGTATCTAGGAATTGCTCGAAAATATATGTAGTTTTGTTCAGTTTATTTACTATAATAAGGTTATCTTGGTTATTTCTGTCGTTACCTAAAGGATGTAAGCACCTCATGTAATGTTATGAGGATGTCTGTATCCCTGGCCTGGAATATTCATTATTACCCCAGTTTATACTGAACTTGTAGATAATGTATGTATTTCCTCAGTCAGACTGAAAGGTTTGTTTGGTGTTCTGAAGTTTATGCTTTGGTTTGTTAGTGAGAATTTCATACTTCCCCTTTAGCTTAATGATCATCATAAAGCATTGAAATTCCTCAGAGATAAAAATAATCTTTTTGCCTACATCCTCTTTAAAATAGGGAGGTTTAAAGTTGGGTTTGACTCAGATCTTTCAGACTTGAAGGTAACCAGCTCTGTATTCAGACGTTAATGTTTATCTTGCATAGAGTTTGCTGCTTCTGAGCACGTTCCTGGTGTATTTTACTGGAATGCACTGCATGCTCTGCAACTCTAAATAGCTGAAACGGTGCTTCACTCTGAGTTGCCTCATTTGCTTTTTATGATGCAAGTATCAAATGTGATATTCCTAGCAGGTAACAGTCTATTCAGATGAGTGATTCACTAGAAGAGTCCTGGACTCCTTTCTCTTTCAGTAACACTGCTGGAGTTAAGCCTGAACCCAGAGAGTACTGTTAGTAGAAATTACAGTTCAGGGTTTGGTATAGGCCTTAAACTTCTAATTGAAATTGGCAGTGTTCTGCCAGGAACTGAAATGTGTTCACAAAGACTCTTCTTTCTGCCAATCAGTTCTTCTTAGTTATTCTCCTGTGCAAGAAAAGCAGCGCCTGATACTCCGCTGTTACAACTGATGGAACAATTGCTACTTGAGTTTAATACCATTTTAGTGTATTTAGTGTTGAATTTCAAATGATGGCATAGATTTCTTTCCTTTTTTTGGTGTGTTCTTCAAAATATTTCTGAATAGCATGTATAGGTCTTGGCAATTTAAGCATCACCTTAAGCTCGTCTTGTGGTAAAGGGATCATCAAGTAGTTTTGACCTCTTCGTGGGTGTGTAGTTCTCTCTTACATTTCTTTGTGTCATTACCCTCTCTTTAAAACATTTGGAACTTTGCAAATGGGATAAAATCGTGCAGAAAAGAGTTGATAGAGAATGAAATTCCTGGTGCTGTGCCAGGAGATTACTTTGACTAGGAACTGTCCTCTGACAAATTAGTGATCGTTCCCTTTATGTAGTACATTGCAGCAACAGCAACCAGCATATTAAATCTTAATCAAGAACAATGTTTCACTAATTATAGGAGCGAGTTTCTATATTGGATAAATTGCTGTTTGTAAATGTTGGATTATATTAACTAAACCAGCTAATTACCAGCAGCAGAATAAACATAAGGTTTGCTAAAAGCTTCCATCCGTAGCTTGGAGCAGTCGCTGCTGCCTCATACTTGAGTCAATGTGGAAAATAAGGTAATAACATTATAAATACATTTCTAATGCAGGACAATTTCTTCTGAAATGCATATAAGTATTATTGCTTTGCTATGAAATATGATTTATTTAATGCATTTCAGCCCCCATAATATTAAGATATAATTGAGATGGGGGGGAGAAATTGCATGCAGTCAGAGTCTGCATGAAAGTGAATCATGGACTAAAATGGTTGTAATTTTCAAGGCACTTAGGGGAATTGTGAAATTTGTATAATGCAGTCTTTAGTTTAACAAATGGGAAGAAAACAATGGTCCAGTCTTTCAAGTTGTATTTGACTTCAAATATGGTTTTGTATGCTAATGGAAGTCTGGCTTGGGATGAATCAAGAGTTATGCTAAAATTCAGCCCCCCTTTAATGAGTAAGAAATGGATCCAGATCTGTTGGAAATGGACTTTTATAGTGAGTATTCAGTAAAATAGCGAACAGCGGGGTATAATTTGGATAAAGCCACTAATAACAGCCATACAAAGGGAATGAATGATAACAGAAATGATGCTGGTGATCCTAGATGGGAATCATTTAAATGGGGCTGGGAATTCTAATGGTTATTGCTTTCAAAAGGCTGCAATCCCAGGTCTTGGCTTTATGGTTTAATTACCTGCCAAACAATTGCTGTGATTTCACTAAATGGCAAAGCTCCCAAACATGTAACACCAGTAACAGCAGCTATGCCTGAGCAATTCCTGTTTCCTTGATTGACATCCATCAGACTGTTTAACCAAACATAAATTGCCAGTTTGGAGCAGCTGAGTAGTCTGCATTGTCTTCCGGCATGTATTTGAGTTCCAAGATGTAGTAGAACTCGTAGTAACCCATAATTGTGTGGCAGTTTTCGCTAGATCCCTGTACATGATAAAATTAATGCTTGTAAAATAAAGCCTTTTTCAATTTTCTGATGTGTAATAATTAAAGTTCTTGTGAAGAAATGGCTTCATGCTTTGAAGACATCTGTAATTTCTTCTGTCAAATACATTAATAATCCAACAGAATATAAATCATACACCATTGCACATAACTTCAGTTGGCACCGAGGACTGAAGCTGAAGTGGAAAGTCAGTCAATGTCTCATCCCTATCATTTACTGCCTGGACAGACTCCAGTCTCTTTGGGGAGCATCGGACAGTAATATTAGTGGGACTGGTTAAAGGCTTCAGGAGCTCCTCACCTTCCTAGAGGTGAGTGTCCCTCACCAACTGGCCTGGTAGCAATTCATGTCAACTTCCCTAATTTGCTTTGGGCAACGTCTGTTTGCTGAAGCAGCTGAATGGTGTGAGCTGAGCTGATTCCTCCATCACTAGATCCACATGAACAACTCCATAAGCATGGCAGTGGGATCAGTAACCTGTTCACTGGGAGCAGCTGCACTTGGAAGATGATGTTGCGTCTCATTTGACCCAGATGAATTTAAATCTCTTTGAATGATTAGTTACTTTATGAGTAGTAAAGGATGGAAAATTTTGTGAGCCTCTCTAATATTCATAGAATCATAGAATGATTTGGGTTTGGAAGGCCCTTAAGATCATCCACTTCCAACCCCCTGCAGGGACATCCTCCACTAGAGCATTTTGCCCAAGGCTCTGTCCAACCTGGCCTTGAACACTGCCAGGGATGGGGCATTTACCACTTCTCTGGGCAACCTTTGCTGGTGCCTCTCCACCCTTACAGTAAAGAACTTCTTCCTTACATCCAACCTGAACTTCCCGTTTCAGTTTGAACCCAACAGCCCTTGTCCTGTCACTGCAGCCTCTGATGAAGAGCCCCTCTCCAGCATCCTTGTAGCCCCCTTCAGACACTGGGAGCTGCTGCGAGGTGTCTTCTCCAGGCTGAACAGCCCCAGTGTTCTCAGCCTGGCTTTGTACAGGAGGTGCTGCAGCCCCAGATCATCCTCCAGCTTGCTGGATATAATCATTCCTTTAATAAAGGAAGACTTGGAGGCTGACAAGCCCCATTGGTTTTATTTTGTTGAACTAATCAAAAAGCATGGTCAAAGTGAATAATAAACCATAAAGAATTGGTAGCTTGACTGAAGCACCACGGCTCCCTTTGCCTCTGTACACTTCCTGTATGCTGTTGCCAAGAGATTTTGTGAGGATTGATTAAAATAGTTTGAAATAAGGCACTGTCTGTAGAAGTTCAAAGTAATTGGTCTAAGTACTTTTATTAATAAAGGGAGCTTCCATAGAATGAATTCTATCTTGGGGGCTCTCAAAGGGCTTTTACAAGTTCAATATATAATTAAGTATATTATCTCACACTATTCACAGCAATATATTTTTTGATGTGCTGGAACACAGCAGCAATTTATGGTGTGAAGATCTATGTGAAATTTCGCTGTTAAATGAGGAAAAATACAGTACTGGTATTGTTAAAATTCAGTGTACCAAGATGACGTGGTGCGAGGCAGAAGAGAAAGAGGAAGGCCAGGATAAGCTCAGCTTAGAATGAATCAGCCATATGAGTTTGGTCAGGCAGGGCAAGTAGTGCTTTCAGAATAGAGGTCATTGAATTAGCATCTGTTATGGTCTGCAGCTTTGTGTGGAGCTTTAATGATCCCTTGTCAGGGACTTTATCTAGGAGTAGTAATTGCTCTTAAGATAATGCACTTAGCTAGCCATATTTGTTTATGTCTGCTCTGGTTTAGCAATTGATAAGGCGTTTGGGACCAGCTCTGTGGAGAAGCACTGTTCTGAGCAGGATGGTTCGGTAGCCTCCAAATTCTTGACTTTGAGTTAGTGGAAACAGCCAGAGCAGCACAAGGTAGGACAGGGGGTGATGGGTTTAAACTGAAACAGGGGCTGTTCAGGTTAGATATCAGGAAGAAGTTCTTTACTGTGAGGGTGCTGACACAAGGTGCCAAAAGAAGTGGTAAATGCTTCATCCCTGGAGGTAGCCAGGTTGGACAGAGCCTTGGGCGGCATGGTTTAGGGGGAGGCGTTCTTGCCCATGGCAGGGGGTTGGAACTGGGTGATCTTAAGATCCTTTCCAACCCTGACTATTTTATGATTCTGTGATTATATCATGGTGGAAGAAGTAGAAACGGGCTGCAAGCTGAGGTTGCATCAGAGGAACTGAAAAGTGAAGTCTTCTCAAAACCAGTCTTCTCTGCTTTGAGATGTTCAAGAAAAGGAAGGGTTGATATGCAGATGGGTAATGTGGTGGCAGAAGCCCAAAGGATGCAAAGTTTCATTAGTCCATTGAATAAATAATAACAAATCTTGTCTTTACTAGCCTTATGCAAGCATTTTTTGTTGAAAGTAATAACTGTAGGTTTTTGAATAGATTGATTTGGTTCTCTTTCTGTAGTCCCTCTTTGTTCTCATGTATCAGTGAGAAGTGTCCATCCTGGGGATGCCCAATTCTTTACCTAAAGACCAGAAGTGATGGCCCAGCCTTCTTTAGACCTGTCAGTCCTGCCTTACAAGGTCTTGTGCTTCGTGATATGCTTGAAGACCTTTTCATGCCTGCTTGCTGGCCATTTAAGCTGCTGTAATAGAGGTGACCTCTGAACTGATGTCACCTTTGACTACTTTCTCTCCTTCCTCCTTAGCTGTAGCACTTGACGGGGATGGTCCCCATAAGACGGCAGGAGGTTTTCTTTATCTTGGTGAGAACATGCTGCAGGAGAAATGCAGTTGGTTGATGCCAAGCCTGTTTTCCTTAGAAGCCTCCACTTCACAAGCAAAGGTCTATTTAAAAACAAATTGAAGACACTTTGTATTTCTACACCAAAACACTTTTCTTGGAAATTATTTCTAATCTTAAAGCTTTTTTTCCTGTAACTCAAAAGTCTTTTTGTGCTTTTCAAACCTTCAGCTGGTGGTTGTCGTGACTCCACGCGTAGTAGGAAATGAGCTGCTTTTCTCACAACACCTACTCACTCGGTAGGAGTCTTGTTTTGCAGCGTATGAATGTGGTTTCACGTGGTCTGCTGTAGTGTATATGAGTGTCTATATTTGAGCTTCTCACTCTGTCATCATTGATGCAATACCAAAGTACACTGACTGGGGGGAAATGCAGGTTTCTTTTTACTGGGTGGATGATGTGTTGGGTGAAGTGAGTTTCAAATCCAGGAGGTAGTTCTTACTCTGTGTACCCAAATGGTAGGTTGTTACTACAGATAAGCTTGGGGGTAGCACACTGATATCTGAGGGACTATGTGCTAGCAAGGCTCTTTAGTCTGCTGTCTCAGTGATGATAGGGGATGGAGATCCATGTGGGCAGCAGAGACAGAAGGGTTGTTGATGTGCTTCCATGGTTTCTAACACTTCAAAATGGTCGTGTAGGAATTAGGGCTTCTCCCCCTAAAAGGTGGCTGGATCCATAACCCAGCTGAAGTGCATCTTTACCAGTGCATGCAGTGTGGGCAGCACGCAGGAGGAGCTGGAAGCCATTGCACAGCAGGAAAACTATGGCAGGGTTGCCACCACGGAAGCATGGTGGGATAACTGGTAAGCCAGAGAGCTGCCATAGATGGTTATAAACTCCTTCAGAAGGGACAAGCAAAGAGGAGAGGTGGTGGGGTAGCCCTGTGGGTTAGGGAGCTATCTGATTGCCTGGAGCTTAATGGTGGTGACAATAGGATTGAGTGCTTTTGGCTATGAATGAAATGGCAGGCGAGCAAGTCAGATGGTACCTCAAATCCTATGCTCAGTTTTGTTCCCTCACTCCAAGAGAGACTTTGAAGTGCTGGAGCAGGGCCAGAGAAGGGCAACGGAGCTGTGCAGGGCCTGGAGCACAGTGTGGTGGGGAAGGGCTGAGGGACCTGGGGGGTTCAGATGGAGAAGAGAAGGCTCAGGGGGGACCTGATCGCTGCCTACAAC